>SJYA01001146.1:1039386-1098855 GCA_006410615.1 Neotragus moschatus
CTCGTTACAATCATAGCGATCTCACCTCTCTGTTGCTTTGTCTTTCTCTCCCTTTCATGCCTTAGTCCTTGCTGTCCTTGTGCTTGGGCCACTTTTCCATTTGCCTAAGTAGCAAACTTCTATCCATCTTTCAAGATCATCTCCAGCATCACTTCTTTGTGAAGATTTTTCTGGTACCTGTTTCTCAAAGAGAAAGAATCAATCTTCCCTAGGGCCCAAGACTACCTGCCACACACAGCAAGTGCAGCAATAGCACACGGTAAACTGTTTCTTATACACTAGTCATCAACAAGGCCAACTGTTGAGTTCCCTGGGGACAGAGATCATGATTTATACTTCCTGGTCTAAATAGCTCCTGGCACATAAGAGGTCATTGTCAAGTATTTGTTGAATGGGAGCATGAAAACTGAGGGTGACTGCTCTAAAAAGATGATGGCTCCTCTCTAAGGAAATACAGAAAGGAAATGGACTGAAGCTGCATCCTGGGAAACTTCAGCTGGACACAGAATTCCCTTGGTGAGAGCGTTAGATACCAGGCCAAGTTCCCATGGGACTGTGTGGAATTTCCTCTAAGGATCTTGAAAAAGGAAGATTTCTTATTTTAGGGGTGATTGTGATGTGCGATTGCTTGAAGACAGGTCTCCAGTCTGATCTGAAGTTCATAATACCACCCATAAGTAGTTCAGATGACTGAGAAGGGTCTTGGCTCTTGGTCAGCTGGTCATCCAGATGGTTTCCTGTGTTCAGCACTAGCAAGGAGGCTGGGAAAGAATGTGGCTGCGTGTGTCTGAAAGGAGACTGAGAAGTCTCTCCCACAAGCCTGAATGCTGGAACACAAGTGAGTGAAGTAGCTTGCCAAAGACCACAACATCACTGTGTGTTCAAACACCCATGTCTAATGATCCAAATTCTTTCTTTCAACTAGAAGTGTAGAGAAGACATGAAGGAGGGATCAGTGTCCACAGCAGTGCTCTCCTGCCTCCTGTTACTAGGTCAGCCCCCCCAAGGGCCATCCAGCATCCGCCACATGCCAGGTGCCAGGTCCTGTCCTGGTGGAGGTATTAAGAGGGTGAAATACAGTGCCAAACATATGATGACAAATGAGTTAACTTTAGGTAAAAAGTACTTTGAAAGGGCAAAATGGTGTGATTAGGAGAAAAAGTAGAAAAGGGGGTGGGTTCCCCTGTCATCCCTTCATCTAACACTGGCAAGGCAGGCATTACTTTCCTACATTTCTTAACAGATAAAGGTTCAGAAAACACAGAATAAAGCTAATAATAAAGTATTTTCAATAATCTACTCCCCCAAATGCAAAAGAACATACAGCTATAGTGTTAAAAAAAAAAAAATTTTAGTTTTAGGATGCATAGAAGAACAAGAAGTCATCAAATGTGATTTGGTGCTTAGAGAAAGGACCTATGAATTCAAGTCTTGACTGATTTGCTGGTTGGCTTCGGGAAGGCCTATTGGCTATCTGGGTTTTAGAGAACAGAGGCTGGGGAAGGCCTCCTGGAGTCAATGACACACGACACTTTACAATACCCAGCGTGACAGGAGTTGCCAAGTGCTGTGGGATACAGTGTGTCGAGTTTGATCATTTCAACCAAAAACCGTCCTGCTTTGATCCCCACTGGCTGACAATGGCCAGGTAACACAGGGTGACTTTCTGAAAGATGCAGCCCGGTTGGGCATGGCTGCTCACTCTCCCAGGCGATGAGCCTGACCAGCCCCGAGCAGGAACTGTGTTGGTTAGAGGCTCCCTTGGCTGCTGTACAGGCTGAACTCAGGCAATCCTGACTTGCCCGGCACAGTTAATGAGTTGTAGCTTAGCATAGTGCTATTAAAAGCAGGGAGAGCCAAAGACACTGACACATTTGGGTGAGAGAGACACATGGTATGAGGGGAGGTTGAGACAGAATCGAGAAAAGAAGGAATGGAAACCCTGATTTAATTCCCCAAAGTGAAAATGTGCTTGAGATCTAAGAAAGTCTTTCAATTACATGATTTCAAGTGTCAATCAAGTCCATGTCTAATCAAGGCGCTCTTAGGATCAATCATACGGCTGGAAATAATAAGTGAAAACACCAAACCAACCACAGGACATGACACAATTTGAGCTCTGTTCTGAATGGGCAGTTAAAAGCAACAAGAAAATGAAAAAAATCTTTCCCATTAAAGAGATGTGAAAGCGGAAGTGAAGAGAGTCTGGTGGAAAAACCAAGGACATAGATATAAGATACAAATCCGTACATTCAGTTCACTCTCCATGTTGGCAACAGTTGTCTACATGTGCCACTCAGAAGGTCTCACCCAGGTACCCTGTGACCCCACCCATGTATGATGCTTCAGATGCTGGGCCAGTTTTCCAGGACAGGGTACGAGCTCAGTGAAGGAAGAAGGTGCAGTGAATCTGTGTTGTAAACCAGCCCTTACTAAGTGGCAAACAAGGACAGGATAAACAGTTCACATGTGACCCACATATTCAAATAGGCATCCCTGAGAACCCAGCACCTACTCACTCACCTTCTGCTTGCCCAGGGCAAGCTTCCGGAATCAGAAGCCTTGCCCTCCATCCCCAAAGTCCTGGCTCCCTTGCCCTCTCCTTCTGGCTCCTCTGCTCTCAGAGCAGAAGCTGGGAGTGCACTGTAAACCTGGCTCCCAGGCTGCAACTCAGGATGTACCTGGAGGGGATGTGATGAATGCAACAACTCAATAACATGAGCTGGCCTGGGACAACATGTCACAAGTAACTGATTTATTAATACAACCCTGGGAGACACACCCAGCTTTGTGACAGGACTGTCTGCACTCTGGCTCTTTGGTTATTCCAGACTGTTAATGGAAGTTCCAGAAAATGGTTGATTTGACAATTGAATTTAGGAAGAATAAAATATGTTTCCCAGGAGATAAATTCAGAAACAGTCATTGGAATGTGACTCGTTGCAGCTTAATTGTAGTTCATGAGCAGTGGACCTCTCCCTAAAGGAAACCAGAGCTACTCAGAGCACATCAGAAATCAGCACAGCAGTTGTTGCCAGGGACCACAGGAGACCACACTTGTAACTTCTGATCGTGGTCTTCGCTTATTTGAAACAAATATAAAAATATGCATCACGTCAAAACAAAACTTTGTCAGAAATTCAAGAGACAAACATACCACCAAATGGAAAAGTCATTTAATTCAAAAATCATACTTCCACTCATTTCACAGAGATTGTCACATAAACCAACCAAATGTAAGAAAGCCAAGTTTCAGAGGCCACTCAACAGAAACTATATTTTCTTTATAGATATGCTTAGTGACACGAAAGCACAGTTGTTGTTTTTTTTTGTTGTTGTTGTTCTAAAGCCCGAACAGGGTAAAATTGTTTTATGAATAACAGGGGAAAAGTTCTATTCTAGTCACAAGTTACTTTTTAATTAAGAAATAGGATTCTACACACCAGTCAATATTCAATACTGAATTGAAGTTTAAAACAGTGCATTTATAGTTTTTAAAAAAACATTAAAGTGCCATTTTTAAGTATTTTATTGATATTATATCACACAGCACTTTATAATATACTCAAAGATAGCCTAAATTATGAACGAAACATGCAAATATTTTCTTCAAAGTAATGGACAAAATGTCTTTTAGAGTGCTTGTGAACACTATCCTAGTATGAATGACTTACTGTTTATGAGTTTGATCTTTTTTATTCCAACATGACTCTTAATAAGTTAATGAGGAATATAGCTGTAGATAGTAACCATCTGATAAATATGAACAAAATTTCAAAATGGCACTTAATTTACATCTTTGATCATTCTGATCGTCTATCAACAGCCTCTCCTGTTTCTGTAATTCTCAACCTTTAAATCTTAAAGGCTGTCACGGCTCAGCAACTGCCAGCTTATGTGGGTTTCTAGAAGACAGTCTGTTTTGTTATATACGTAAATATGAGCTGTACACACACACACACACACACAAACACATACTAATACATATACACTTAAGAATCACCAGATGAACCTCTTTTCACAGGTACAAGGTTGACCCTGGCATCTGGATACCCAAAGAAGCTGCATGCAGGGTCTGTTTGGACAGTTCTATAGAAATGGTTGATGTTGAAAGGTGCTGAATGTCTTGGCCCCTCCAGGACTGCCAAGGTAATTCTGACACTTTATCACTACTCTTGGTTCTCACTGACTACACTCAGTAGAATTCTGATGTAATAGTAACTGCTATACTTACATGGGTCCAGGACTGTGCTAGGGTCCTTAGCCTTGCTTGCTAAGGCATTCTGCCTTGAAAGATGTTTTCATCTTGTAGTGGCGTGTAAAACTTTTGTGAAATATTAGTTGTGACCTTTTCATGTGATAGATTTCCCCCCCTATTAAGAATTACATTTATCTTTCTTTAAAAAAACCCACAGTTCTTCAGCATGGTTTATCCCTTTCTGCTACTAGCATTACTTTACACCCAATCCTTTTTCTTCTAAGAATACAAGTCCTTCCATTAGGAGGCCACATTTTAGGCAGGGCTGGCTCTGGAATAACAGATGTGTGGATTCTCTACACAGCCTCCCCTTCTGCTCTAGGAAGTTCCTTAGTTAGATAGGTACCGTAGGCAGTAAAAGGAAAAAGCTAATTATGACCTGGTGGAGTCTGGTCTCAGGTATGCTCAGGTTTGTGCAAGGTCTCAGGTTTGTGCAAGGTCCATTATTCCATGGCTGTTGTCATTGGGAGGCCACACACTTATAGAAAAGTGATTCTGCACCCAGCACACCAGCCTGACTGTCAAACACATTTGAAACATGACAAGATACATTTTTAAAATGCTGACACAGGGTGTGTGAGAGGACACCCAGCTGACTTAAAAGAGTGGGGCAGGGTTGTCTAGGTAAATAATCACTGTCAAGTTTGCCAGATATGACAGATAACTCCCTAGAAGAACACCCAGGCCACTCCTTTCAAAGTTAGGTAGTCAAGAGGCTGTTGAGTTTCCTCAACACTGGCTACCTACTTGGGTAACATGATTGCTTATAAGACATTCAATGCTAGAGGAACTGTGAGTGCCCTAAGAGCCACTGTTGTACCCAGGAGTTCTCTGTCTATAAAGCTGGGTGGTCCAGATTTGCTTCTTTTGGAAAAACGAGCCAGAAGATGAAATGTGCCAATAGGCGGTCATGAGTAGTTGATCATGTTATCTCAGTAGATTATTTCAGTCTCACTACTCCTCAGTCTTGGATGTTTTTAGAGTCTATACAGTCAAAATAGTTTTTGGTGCCACTGGGGTTGCTGCTTTCAAGAGACACAAACTCTCATGGCAGAAGGACCTCCATCTGAGCTACAGGCATGGCATACATAACTGCAGAGTCTTGGAAAACCTGAAATGACACTGTCACTAGCATGACTTTGTGTTGCTAATACCAGTTGGCCAATACCTGATTGTTCCATTTTCTCTCTTTCTCTCTGCCTCTCTATTCAAAAAGGACTCAGCAGGAGGACATGAACTGGAATTATGCAGGGGAAAAAAAAACAAACAAACCAAAACCCAGTTTGGTCTGGCATAAGGAAATACATATCGTCTGTAGAAATACTAAAAAACCAAGCTAAAAACTGGCTCCAATCCTGGCACACCATGGCTGGCAGTGCTATGCAGGATCCATGCCTCTATGTTCAGATTTGAAAAGAGAAGAGACTATCATCAGTCTTGAGCAAGTCAGGACTTTACTTGCCTGGTGAGCTGGGGGAAGAATGTGAAACTAATTGTCTTCTCAAGACATGGTATTCTGTAGCTATGGAATTCTGGGAGTACCTGGAGGAGGAGTGAGAGACTGATCTTGATGCCGCAGAAGACTCAGGCTATGTCTGCCGACCTGATCCCAGGGCCTTCCAAAAGCAACATGAGACTCCTGGGAAAGCTCAGAGATTTTGGTCCATAGTATTCCACTCTGATACCCAGTTCACTCCCCTAATCTGCCGTAACATTCCTTCTTCCAAAAGACAAGAGTCAGAGTGGGGAGCAAAGGTAGTGGAGGGCAAAACCCATTTTCAGTCTTTAAGTTCCTTCTTTTTCGTTGGCTCATATTCTGAACAGTGTCTCCAGTTCTGTAGCTGATGGGGAGGAGGGGAGCCTGGCCAGGGAAAGGGAAGCAGAGTGGCCATCTGTCAGGGCCCAGCATTGCCCAGAGAAGCCAGGAAAGGCTCTACCTAAAATTCCCATTGGCACCAGTCCAATTTCCCTCAGCTTCAAATCAGGGCCAACTGAGGAGGGAAGGACATGCTTCCAAAGTGGTCAAGGTGGGGCCGAATGTTTACAGGTACGCTTCGGTAAGGAACTCTGAAAGTCAGGGTTTGGACCTTCTGGCTACCCTGAAAGTAGCTCCAGTTAACGTTCTGATGGGGCAGGTGATCTAAAATGTCAAATGTATTAAAAGCATTATGTTGCACTCTAGTTAGAAAGCACAGTGGTACAGAGTGTGCTGGTCCCCTCTGGCCCCTGTGAACAGGTCCCCAAACTGTTCAAAGTCTGCAAGGAGTACATGTATGCTGCCCCTAAGTGCCTTTTCTTCTTGGGTTTTCAATAATAGCTTCCCTGAGTCCTATCTCAGTCTTCTCCAATCTTAATTCTTACTCCCTCATCCATTGGTAGTATTTCGCTTGCTCTGGGTTGGGTAATAGCTGTGTCATCCCTGAGCTGATGGGATGAATCACAACAAACTCCTATTACCTTTAAAGTCATCTATAAAGCTATAATAGCACAATCTCCATCCCTCTTTGGAGTTTTTTTCTTATTTTGGAGCCATAGGAAATCTGAGATGAATAAACATGTTTAGGGAAAAAGGAAGAAGCAGCATATCAAGAACTAAATATCCTAAGCCAGTTTTTCTTAGTACCTAGACACACAAAACATTTGCAAATTTTAGNTTTTTTTCTTATTTTGGAGCCAGAGGAAATCTGAGATGAATAAACATGTTTAGGGAAAAAGGAAGAAGCAGCATATCAAGAACTAAATATCCTAAGCCAGTTTTTCTTAGTACCTAGACACACAAAACATTTGCAAATTTTAGCTTGGACTTGGTTATAAAGCCTTATAAGATGTGCCAGAGGAATAAGATACAAGGAGCACACAATTATCCCATCTTCTGTCCTGGTACTTTGGGGTACCAAGAAATACACCTGAGAAGAAAAATGAAAAAAAAAAAAAAAATCTAACCCTTGGCCTCACCTGTTTAAATCCTGAGCTTCATCTTACTACTGGGTGGGAGTTCTTGGAAAAGTTAATTGCCTGAAGATGCTCTTTCCATCTCCAAATCCAAAGCCCAAGAAATGCTTAAAAAAACACATCTGGATAAAGAAGACTGAACACCATTAATGTGCCATGTCCACCACCAAGAACCAGCAAGAATATGTGGAAATATCTTCTTCCTCAAGGCAACAGAGGGGCTGACCTTGGCTCTCTCTGACCATGCGTCCCCCTCTCTGCCTCATATACACACTTGTTCAGCAATCAAAGCTTAAATGTGTGAAGCAACTAACTTAAAGAATATCAAATATAAAACTTTGCCATATAGTATTTCAAATCACTCTATTTACAAATTTATCTTTTTAAAAAATGTAAAAGATACAGTAATTCAACACAATTCAAGTTTTTCTTTTCTTCTTTAAAGTTCCCTCAAGAGGAATTCCGGAAGCAGGACACACTCTGGAACAAGGCTGCCATTCCTGAAGGGCTCCCAGGGAGCTTGACAGTCCCTCACTTTGGAGTTGGTCTGCCCAGAATCACTCTTGCAGGGACATTCAAGTGTGGAAAATACTTGGACTCTCTTCTTTGGAAGCCAAGTGGAGTTGAAATGTCCAGGCCAAACTTCCCCATCCAAGGTGGTCTTCCACAAGACCCAGCCCCTTCTGGTCCAGGAAATCCTCTTTCTCAGAAGGTACCCATCCCACCTTCCATGCCCCAACCTTGTGGCATCCTCCTAAATTGCAATGGCTTATGATATTAGTCTCACGCCCCAAAAGCCTGAGAAACAATTCCCGTTTTCTGAGTGGCAGTGAACATGTATATCCTTTTAAACTGGAGGCCATGGGTTATTAGCTCAGGAGTCAGGCCTGAAAACCTCCAGGGCACCAGTGCTGAGCAACCCAGGGCACGGCCAGGGGAGCTGGTCAGTGGTAGGCTAGAGGCAGGCAAGGGCAGGGGGAGGGACAGGTGAACAGGAAGCAATGAGAGAGATAGAGGGTGTCCCTCTTTAGGAGGCAGCATGTTACCCTCTAGAAAACAGACACGAGTTGCATGCAAGAACAGAAATATTAAGCCTGAATGTAATTTAATCTCAAGAGGTTACTAAAGTTTGCTCCAAATATATCTTGGTGCTGCTGAAATTCATCAAAAAGGGAACAGTTCTCAGCTGCTATTCCATCTGCCCCCAAGTAGACCGTGTTAATTAAAAGTCAGTTAGTCGTGTCTGACTATCCGCAACCCCATGGACTATACAGTCCATGGAATTCTCCAGGCCAGAATACTGGAGTGGGTAGCCTATACCTTCTCCAGGGGATTTTCTCAACCCAGGGATCAAACCCAGGCCTCTTGCATTGCAGGTGGATTCTTTACCAGCTGAGCCATCAGGGAAGCACAGAACTTGACCAGGTTGTTGGAAAACCATTCAAAAAATGACTGAGAGGGGGAGGAGGCAAAAAATATGTCATACAAAGATTCTGAGTTACTTTTTGGTTTGGTTTAGAGTAGGCTGGATCGCCATGGTTATGAGGTGATGGCAGCCCTCGGTGCCAGAGAAGTTCCCAGCTTGGAAGAGGGGCCTTGGAGTGTGTGTGTTCTCTTGCATGAGAGGACTGGACAGAATTCTGCTGATGCTGGGCCAATGGCTGCTTTAGAGATGGTGAGATTGGATCTTGGGTAACCAGTGCTATGACCCCTCTCCATCCTTCATGCAAACAAACAGACCCAGCAGCCCAGAGCACTGTGGGGCTCAAGTATTCAGAGGTGGGATAGAGTGAGTGTCTACTGTAAACAAAAGCAGTGGACCCAGCCTGGATCTCAGGCCACTGCCCAGCCCTGTCAGAGCTGGCTATACTGCATGCTCTTGGGGACTACCTGTATCTCACGTACTTCCTTTTTCAGAAGGTTGGGTTTTGGATGACTGTGAAAACAAAATGAGCACACCCCATATAGGGTGCTAAATAAGAGACATGGCTCTGTAAGCCTTTCTCATGGTAATCAAAATCAAATGGCCTCCTCTGCCGATTTCCTTCTGTTTCTTGCAGTATCACCGCATGTCAGCTGAGATGATCACGGGGATGTGTGACACCAGAGTTTAGGAAAACATTCGTGCTGACAGATAGCAGCAGAGTCAGTCACCCTGTATCTCTCAGCGGCAAAGAGCAATGGTCCACAACACTGGAATCAGCAGTTGTCATGGATACAGTGGAAAGCTCAGCAGTTCTGCCAGGGCTCCTGGTTAGAGGAATTCCACGTAGTTCTCGGGTATGAGGCCCGTCTTTCCATTCAGGGTCCCCTCCAACCAGCCAGGCTCCTGGGACGGATGCACTGTATAGAAAGTGAGGAGAGAGAGAAGATGACGTTACACATAGGGCAAGGTTGGCGGGATATGGACTGCGCTTGTGTGGAGGAAGCTTACAGATGAGTGCCATTGCTTGTTAAGGAATATAATTCTTAGACTTGTTTAAACCAGAGGTTTTTCACCCATTGGGGGAACCTGGTGAAGGTCATTCTGTACTTTCTCCATAATTAAAAGGAGAAAAGACACAGACCCTTAAATTCTACTTACAATTTTAGGAGTTTCATGGACTTTGTGAAGTTCCTGATTTTAACTATAAAGAAGTAACATTTTAATTTTTTAGGACAGAGGCTAGATTTTTAGAGATCACAGTCATGATATTCCCTCTCTATTTTTACCCAGGTATCCATCCATCTATGTGCTCATCTACCCACCCAGTGCTGACTATGTACCAGACAAAGTATCCATGGAAGACTGCTGAGAACTAGTCCTTAAAGATATCTAGCTCCTAATCATTTTATTTCCCTTCAAATCTTGACCCTCTGCTTCCAATTTCCTTGCAAATTCCCTCTGCATTTTAAAAAGTGTCTCATAGTCTTTGACTGGCCCTCTTGCATCTCCAACCATGCCCTTCCTTAGTTTTCTTTCCTGTTCTATACAGGTTTCCTCTTTCCTATATACAAGTCTGAGAGCTCTGCTCTCCCTCTCTATTGCAATTTAGAAAATTCCTACCCCTTTGATTTTTCCATATCCAAAGACTACATACCCAATGTTCTGTGATATGACAATCTATCGCCATGGAAACCACTGTGACACTGTAAAAATTACACACACAATCTAGCTGAGTCTCCAAAGCAGTCAACAGCAGGAAGGGAGAAAGAAGGGATCATGGACTTGGGAGAGGGGGCTGTTCATGTTTGTGAACTGGGAATATACAAATCACTCTTGGCTGAGGCAGGACATTTGCTCCTAAAATTTTAGGAAAACACCAATTTTTCCAAGATTGTTTGGAGAGAATGAATTCCCCCCCCCCCATTCCCTTCCTAGGCTAATAGAATGACTTCCTGAGTTCATTTTAGAAAAGCATTTCCACCCTCAACACTATAATACAACTCTAGTTTCGGTCTGTAGGGAAAGAACAGAGACCAAAGAGACTAAATGGAGAAGCAGTAGAAGGATCACCACTGAGGCTTACAGAAGATCAGCGTCAACCTTGGCTAGATTTTGCAGGCTTCTGTAGGACAAGACAAGGTCAAACACCTATGAGCTGGCTTCCAACATGTTTGCATGCTTTTGTTTCTCTAGGAATAGATCCAAGTAGCAAGGGTACTTTGGACTCATGATACTACACAAGGAGGAGTCTGGGAAAGAAGTTCCATGGAAGAATACAACATAGCTTAAAAGCAATGCAGTCTCTCCAATGACCAAGCTCTCTTAGCCCACCACTGAAATGCTAGCACCCAAACACCCCAGCTTCCTGCCCATCTATCCAGCTGATATTGTCAAGATTACTTCAGTTTCTTCAACCTATCAAGTGGTGATTAAAAAAACAAAACAAAACAAAACCTCCCTTTCCCTCAGTGGACTCTTTTGGAGGTTCAGAAGCCAACATGGAGAAAGCACAGTAAATGCTCAGCATGGGTGAGTCAGTAGGGGAGCCTGCATCATTTGACCAGTAATTTGGACTGGTCAGCAGGACTTTCCTGGTCAAACTCGAGTCTCAACAACCTGGTCTCAACAACCGCCTAAGCTGGGCGAAATCTCAAATGTCCAGAATCCAAATCAAACAAATCAAACTCACTCCCATAAACTAAAGACCTAGAAAGAATAAATCAACACACAAATTAAAAACCTGAAAAAGACACCTCCTATTTAATAGCAAAGCTCCTCGCTGANACCCCATGGACTATACAGTCCATGGAATTCTCCAGGCCAGAATACTGGAGTGGGTAGCCTATACCTTCTCCAGGGGATTTTCTCAACCCAGGGATCAAACCCAGGCCTCTTGCATTGCAGGTGGATTCTTTACCAGCTGAGCCATCAGGGAAGCACAGAACTTGACCAGGTTGTTGGAAAACCATTCAAAAAATGACTGAGAGGGGGAGGAGGCAAAAAATATGTCATACAAAGATTCTGAGTTACTTTTTGGTTTGGTTTAGAGTAGGCTGGATCGCCATGGTTATGAGGTGATGGCAGCCCTCGGTGCCAGAGAAGTTCCCAGCTTGGAAGAGGGGCCTTGGAGTGTGTGTGTTCTCTTGCATGAGAGGACTGGACAGAATTCTGCTGATGCTGGGCCAATGGCTGCTTTAGAGATGGTGAGATTGGATCTTGGGTAACCAGTGCTATGACCCCTCTCCATCCTTCATGCAAACAAACAGACCCAGCAGCCCAGAGCACTGTGGGGCTCAAGTATTCAGAGGTGGGATAGAGTGAGTGTCTACTGTAAACAAAAGCAGTGGACCCAACCTGGATCTCAGGCCACTGCCCAGCCCTGTCAGAGCTGGCTATACTGCATGCTCTTGGGGACTACCTGTATCTCACGTACTTCCTTTTTCAGAAGGTTGGGTTTTGGATGACTGTGAAAACAAAATGAGCACACCCCATATAGGGTGCTAAATAAGAGACATGGCTCTGTAAGCCTTTCTCATGGTAATCAAAATCAAATGGCCTCCTCTGCCGATTTCCTTCTGTTTCTTGCAGTATCACCGCATGTCAGCTGAGATGATCACAGGGATGTGTGACACCAGAGTTTAGGAAAACATTCGTGCTGACAGATAGCAGCAGAGTCAGTCACCCTGTATCTCTCAGCGGCAAAGAGCAATGGTCCACAACACTGGAATCAGCAGTTGTCATGGATACAGTGGAAAGCTCAGCAGTTCTGCCAGGGCTCCTGGTTAGAGGAATTCCACGTAGTTCTCGGGTATGAGGCCCGTCTTTCCATTCAGGGTCCCCTCCAACCAGCCAGGCTCCTGGGACGGATGCACTGTATAGAAAGTGAGGAGAGAGAGAAGATGACGTTACACATAGGGCAAGGTTGGCGGGATATGGACTGCGCTTGTGTGGAGGAAGCTTACAGATGAGTGCCATTGCTTGTTAAGGAATATAATTCTTAGACTTGTTTAAACCAGAGGTTTTTCACCCATTGGGGGAACCTGGTGAAGGTCATTCTGTACTTTCTCCATAATTAAAAGGAGAAAAGACACAGACCCTTAAATTCTACTTACAATTTTAGGAGTTTCATGGACTTTGTGAAGTTCCTGATTTTAACTATAAAGAAGTAACATTTTAATTTTTTAGGACAGAGGCTAGATTTTTAGAGATCACAGTCATGATATTCCCTCTCTATTTTTACCCAGGTATCCATCCATCTATGTGCTCATCTACCCACCCAGTGCTGACTATGTACCAGACAAAGTATCCATGGAAGACTGCTGAGAACTAGTCCTTAAAGATATCTAGCTCCTAATCATTTTATTTCCCTTCAAATCTTGACCCTCTGCTTCCAATTTCCTTGCAAATTCCCTCTGCATTTTAAAAAGTGTCTCATAGTCTTTGACTGGCCCTCTTGCATCTCCAACCATGCCCTTCCTTAGTTTTCTTTCCTGTTCTATACAGGTTTCCTCTTTCCTATATACAAGTCTGAGAGCTCTGCTCTCCCTCTCTATTGCAATTTAGAAAATTCCTACCCCTTTGATTTTTCCATATCCAAAGACTACATACCCAATGTTCTGTGATATGACAATCTATCGCCATGGAAACCACTGTGACACTGTAAAAATTACACACACAATCTAGCTGAGTCTCCAAAGCAGTCAACAGCAGGAAGGGAGAAAGAAGGGATCATGGACTTGGGAGAGGGGGCTGTTCATGTTTGTGAACTGGGAATATACAAATCACTCTTGGCTGAGGCAGGACATTTGCTCCTAAAATTTTAGGAAAACACCAATTTTTCCAAGATTGTTTGGAGAGAATGAATTCCCCCCCCCCCATTCCCTTCCTAGGCTAATAGAATGACTTCCTGAGTTCATTTTAGAAAAGCATTTCCACCCTCAACACTATAATACAACTCTAGTTTCGGTCTGTAGGGAAAGAACAGAGACCAAAGAGACTAAATGGAGAAGCAGTAGAAGGATCACCACTGAGGCTTACAGAAGATCAGTGTCAACCTTGGCTAGATTTTGCAGGCTTCTGTAGGACAAGACAAGGTCAAACACCTATGAGCTGGCTTCCAACATGTTTGCATGCTTTTGTTTCTCTAGGAATAGATCCAAGTAGCAAGGGTACTTTGGACTCATGATACTACACAAGGAGGAGTCTGGGAAAGAAGTTCCATGGAAGAATACAACATAGCTTAAAAGCAATGCAGTCTCTCCAATGACCAAGCTCTCTTAGCCCACCACTGAAATGCTAGCACCCAAACACCCCAGCTTCCTGCCCATCTATCCAGCTGATATTGTCAAGATTACTTCAGTTTCTTCAACCTATCAAGTGGTGATTAAAAAAACAAAACAAAACAAAACCTCCCTTTCCCTCAGTGGACTCTTTTGGAGGTTCAGAAGCCAACATGGAGAAAGCACAGTAAATGCTCAGCATGGGTGAGTCAGTAGGGGAGCCTGCATCATTTGACCAGTAATTTGGACTGGTCAGCAGGACTTTCCTGGTCAAACTTGAGTCTCAACAACCTGGTCTCAACAACCGCCTAAGCTGGGCGAAATCTCAAATGTCCAGAATCCAAATCAAACAAATCAAACTCACTCCCATAAACTAAAGACCTAGAAAGAATAAATCAACACACAAATTAAAAACCTGAAAAAGACACCTCCTATTTAACAGCAAAGCTCCTCGCTGAGTTGCTGTTCTACTGGATGCACTGAGTCCATCTCTTTCAGACTTTCTCTGTTCCTATGTTCAAACACAGCTCCGGTGCAAAGATGGTAATGTGTGCAAACACTAGAAATGGAATTTGCAGAATAAGGGAAGAATCAGAGGGGACAAAGGAGGCCCTCCAAAAGAACGAGAGAAATGCCATGGGGGGTGGCAGAGGATGATGCAGCCTTTGGGTCAGACTGCTGACAACAGTGTAGTCAGCAAGTTAGGCTTCACTAAGGCATGGTACCAGACCCGGTGCAACAGAACCGCCTGCACAGTTGTTGAAACTGCAGATTCCTAGGCCTCGTGGCATATGGGTTATAGCAGAATCTCGAGGACGGGGCCCAGGGATCTGCATTTTAACTCATTCACAGAAAGTTATGACTTCTCTGCACCAAAATGCCCTTGCAATGAAGTGGTAGAACTGACGAAGAAAAGAGGCAGCCCGGAACCCCCAGCTTTCTGTCATCTTTTGTTTACCTTCCTCGCACTTCAAGGCTCAGATGAAGCCCCACCTCCTCCATAAATGTCGTCATGGAATGCCATCTACTTGCTCCCTCCCTTCCCCAGGCTCCTAGAATGCTCATCATACATACCGCATATTATTCATAGGTCTTATTAATGCTGTTCAAATGTGTTAAGCTTGTTTTCCCTAACTAATTTTTCAGTGCATTTTAGTCTGTATTCTATCACTCAACATACTTCACTCTCCTCTGGTGAACTACAATGAAAGAAGCTAACACCTATGGTGACTGGGAAATAGCCATGGACTCAGAGACAGACTCATTTAATCTTAAGGATCCTACCTTGTACTACTATTACCCCTATTTCATAGCTGAGAAAAAATTAAGGCTCAGAGAGGTAAACTGATTCATGCAGGGGCACCATGTTAGAACCAGGATTTGAACCCAATTTGTTTGATCCCAGAAACCAAGCCCTTTCCCACTATATCACATCCCTATCCAACCAGAGGAGGTGATCCTTCAGAGTAAGAATGATGGTGCCCAGGGAGACTAACCGGTGGGCCCTTTGTTAAGTGCTTCCCCTGCAGGACCTCTTTCCATCTTCACTATGACTACAGAGTTGCTCCCGCTGTTATCCTCATGTTACTAATGGGAAACAAAGACTCAGAGAAGTTAAACTTCTAGTCCCAATTACAGAGCTGGCAGATGATGGAGATGGATCTGAACTCAGGACATCTAACCCCAGGCTCTGAGGCCTTAAGTACTACCACTTTGGCCTAGCCTAACGCTCCCCAGACACTGAAGATGCTTGTAAGTACTTGTTGGGTTGAATCACACCAACATCCAACCTTCTGAATTGTACCAGTGTCCCCTATGCTATGTAAACACACAAGGTGTTGCAGTGAGCTGCCTGGGCAGCTCTCCAACCCAGCAGGCATTATAACAAATAAAAGCTGCTCCTGACATGGGTGTGCTTACTGCCAACTACTCTCTCTCAGCCCAGTCCATATTCACATCGTACACCCCTGCTCCGGCAACTCACGCTCTCCTGGCTCCTTCACTCATGATGGACAAGGAGCAACTATGTGCCTAAGATCCTGAGAGCAGGTTGCCCCAAGGGGAAGCAGCCCTGGCTGGAGGAGTGCAGACCCCCGTGTGGCTGAATGAGTGGACTCATTTAACAAATGCTACTTCAGTACCTACTACGTGCCACATTCTGCACACAGTATAGAACAAGAAGAGAGACTGCTCCAGGGGAGGGGCCATCTATAGTAAGCAAGCATGTAATTTTAGGTAAACTGATGAGGGGAGAACGAGACTAAGATAGGGATATGAGTGGGTGGCCAAGAGTTTGAAGAGTTAAAACCTAAATAATCCAAAGTGGATGGCTACTCAGCGGGTAATGCAAGTGAGAGGCCCCAAGATGGGGAGAAGCTTGTTGTGATTTCCGAACAGTGCTGTGTAAGTTTTTCTTAAAAAGCCAGATCATCAGTGTGTAAATACTCAAATCTGTCACTGTTGTGCTGTAGATAATATATAAACACAAGGCGTGGGTGGCTGTGTTCGAGGGAAGACTTATTTACAAAAACAGTCAGTGGGCTGGATTTCACTGGCAGGTCATAGTTGCCGACCCTATTTAAGAATATAAAGGACTCAGAGGCTGCTATGCATCAAGGGAGGGGAAGAGGAGGCCAGAGGGCAGGGGCGGGACCTGGAGGACCTCGTCAATAATTCTAAGAACAACACGAGGCTACCAGAAGCAGGAGAACAATGTGATGTGACTTCCATTTTTAAACAATCATCTGGCTGCTGCAGCACCCGGGTTGTGGGGCAGGAGTAGGTGCAGTAAGACCAGTTAGGCAGCTGGTAGAAATGCCCGAGGGAGACATGGAGAGGCTGGGGAGGCTAAAAGACTCCACTGAGAAATTCTCTGAGAACCCCACTGCTTGAGATGCCCTTTATCAGCAGAGGAAATCTGGGGTGGCCCTGCCTGCACTCACCACTGCACCCTGTACCCCAGGAAGAAAGGATCCGGCCCATGTCACATTTGGATAAAAGCATCCCAAGGACCCAATGTTAGTGAATGCCATATGAATTTTCCAGGTATCACTAATCACGTTGCTTCTAGATGACTAATGTTCCTGGGAACACCAGTTATTTCTCTTTCCAGTTACTGTCTGAGGTGCTCTTGATGAAAGCACAGTTTCCTAGTAGATTGGCCAGGGCTGACACTGGAGTTATTTCCGAGTATTGCGCAGCCATTACCCACTGCACAAAGTCCAAGAGCTGACTGAGCATCCTCCAGATTCACAGGGGGCTCCTAGAATCCAGAAGCTTGGAGATTAATCATTAGGAACAACTGATATTCCCCCCTCAAGGAGCCCCTCCCTCTTCCTCGTCTTTTCTTTTTCTTGATCCTGAGAAAGACAAGACACATACACTCACACACACACACACACACTCACTCACTCACTCTAACTCCGTCATTAGAAACCTTCTTTCTGATTGATCTGATGGTTTAATCTGACAGGTACAGAGCATACAACCCACACTGCTAAGGCCTCACCTAGGATCTTCAGCAACAAACTGCTGAGTGAGAGAACAAGGAAAAAATCTCTCTGACATGTGAATAGTTCTTTTCTTTAACATCCACCTTTTTCCTAAAGAGGCAAAGAAATGGAGCAAGTAGGGTCTAAATAGCATTTTCTAAAAACTGGAAGTCATAAAACATTACCAACCAACTAGATTAAAAACCAGATCGACATTTTGTCAGATCCTTCTTTGACTGCAGCTCAGTAAACACTGAGAGGTGTTGTCTTTAGGGCTTAATGTGGCCTTCTGCCTTTCAGGGGATTGGAAAGGTCACTGGCATTGCTGGTTAAAAAGAAACGAGTGTTAGTAATGCTGTGGTGATCCCCAGAGACCACAGGAAGGCCCAGTAAGTACTCTGCCTCTCTCCTGCTATCATTGGCCCTTGTGGGGTTAAGATGATTACTGAGTTTAGGGGCAGGAGCAGTCACAGAACCTGCTGGGAAGGGAAGGACTTGGTAGTTAAAGATCAAGTATCATTTCTTTTTTCAGCTGGCTAGCTAAACTACTTCAAAAAGGAGACTTAAAAACTAAATAAGGAGGGAATGCCAAATATATAACCCTGGTGGAAATCAGTTGGACATTTCCTGCAACAGTTAAATGTAGAGTTACCATGTGACCTAGCAGGCCCCATGCCGTGGTATTTCACCAGAGAGACTGGAAAATCTATGTCCCCACAAAAGCTTGTATGAAGATGTTTATAGCAGCCTTACTCATAAAACAAGCCAAAAAGTAGAAATAATCAAAATTTCAACCAATGGATAAATGGATAAACAAAATGTGGTATATATCCACAAAAACGAATGGAGTTCTGAGGCATACTACAACATGGATGATGTTGAAACTATAATGCAAAGTGAAAGAAGTCAGTTACAAAGACCCTGTACTGTATAATTCCATTTACATGAAACATCCAGAGCAGGCAAATTTATAGTGGCAGAAAGCAGATGAACAGATATCTAGGTGGGATGGAGCAGGCTTGGGATAAATGGGGCCTGACTGCTAAAGAGAGCAGGGTTTCTTTGGGGGTGATGAAGATACTGTGGAATGAGATAATGGTGATGGTTGCACAACTCTAAATATACTAAAACCCACTGAAGTGTACATTTTAAATGGGTAAATTACATGGTATATGGCTACCTCAATCAGTTCAGTTCAGTTGCTCAGTCGGGTCCGACTCTTTGCGACCCCATGAATTGCAGCACGCCAGGCCTCCCTGTCCATCACCAACTCCCGGAGTTCACTTAGACTCACGTCCATCAAGTTGGTGATGCCATCCAGCCATCTCATCCTCTGTCATCCCCTTCTCCTCCTGCCCCCAATCCCTCCCAGCATCAGGGTCTTTTCCAATGAGTCAACTCTTCGCATGAGGTGGCCAAAGTATTGGAGTTTTAGCTTTAGCATCAGTCCTTCCAAAGAACACCGAGGACTGATTTCCTTTAGGATGGACTGTCTGGATCTCCTTGCAGTCCAAGGGACTCTCAAGAGTCTTCTTCAGCACCACAGTCCAAAAGTATCAATTCTTTAGCGCTCAGCTTTCTTCACAGTCCAACTCTCACATCCATATATGACCACTGGAAAAACCATAGCCTTGACTAGACTACCTCAACAAAGTTGCCTAAAAAAAAAATGGAAGAAGGCTGAACTCAGGAAGAGGAGTCCCAAACAAGATACACACGCTTACACAGACCTTTTGTGAGCTTAAGCCCACTTTGCCCTGGGATCAGGGGTCCTCTGTGTTGTCAGAGTGAATAGCTGATAGGAACATAGCAGCCCCTTGTCCATCGGGGTACTGTAGTGAACTGTGGTTTAGAAGGCAGATCTTTAAGCTCTGGATTTACTGCCAGATGTGGGGACCTCTCAAATCTTGCTCATGTATGTACAGAAGCCCCGTCCCTGCTGACAGCATAGCACCAGAGCCCGTGCATGCAGCCCACTGATTTGTCTGCCATGAAAACTGTGTCACGTTACGGCTGGGCTGTGATGCCCCCGCACATGGGCCTATTCACAAGGGACATTTGCCAAGGACATGGCTTTAGACAACTTTCAGTGGACTCACTTCATCTTCAGGTGTGCCAGGGTCTAAAAGCTCCAGCTGATGACAGGAGAGGTGGCTTGGCTTGGTGTATGTACACTTTGATTTTTAAAGAACCCAAATGAAAGTTAACAGAGCAAAGGTTTAAGGGCAGTGCTCTGGGGACTTTGAGAACTATACATGAGGTGCTGTGGGCTCACCCCCAGCCCTGCTGGCTCAGATCAAGGGCCACCAAATATGACCTGGGAATTCCCGAGGTGTTCTGTGACCTGTTTCCCATTTTATCTACTCAAGCATGATTATTATTTCTGCCATGCTGAAGGCAGGGGCTGGCCACACAGTGGGGAAGCCCCCTTGCATATAGATGCGCTCAAGGCTGGTCCCCAGGAGCCCATCTCTGCTCTGGCTGGGACCTCAAGGCCCTCACAGAGAGCCAGGTCTGGGGTATTGAGGTGCAGTACCTACAGCCCAGCTGAACAAGCCAGAGCTGGGTTGTATTAGCAGCTAAGAAGGAAAACTGTCATTGTGAATGACAAGAGCATCAGGGTCTTTTTCTAAGACAGACATAGTGAAATGATGATGATCATAAAAACAGCAAGACATTGAGAGCTCAGTGTGTGTTGAGTACTACTTTAAACATGTCATGCACACTATCTCAATCTTCTCTCACATCCATCTGTTCTCTTTCTATGACAGAGAGGACTTAGGAACAGAGAGGTTAAGTCACTCCTTGAGGCAACACAGAATCAAGTGGTCAAGCCAGGGACTGCACGACAGTGGCCTGAATCTCAAGTTCAGGCTGTCCAGTGCTACATGGGAGCCTGGGCGTCCCACGTTTCTAGGACTCTGGCAGGTGGTAGGAGGTGTGGCCCAGCTCTAGGCAGGACTGTGTAGTCAGGATGGGGAAGGACACGGGGCAGTGTTCACTCACCCCTGCTGGGGAACTCTGCCCCTATCCCACCTGAGGTCAAGGAGGGAGGCCCAGAGCATGTCCAGTTCCTGAAACCAGGCAGCTGGTTTTTGCTTCCTCCTTTGACCAAAACAAACAGACCCTTTCACCCAGGCATCTAGAGGGGTTAACTCCCAAGGAGAACTACATCTGGGGAAATCTCAGCCACAACAGAAACTTGGGCCTTTCCCCAGAATCCTGATTTTTCTCTCAAGGCCAATAATAAGTTATGACACATTGGGACATCAACTCCATCAATTTTCATTTTAAAAAAATTCCCTTTTTTTTTTGAGGGAGGAATACAAACAAATGGAATAAGGAAATGTTGCATCAAGCAAGCCCAAGGCCCTTGGGGCAGGGGCCTGAATCCATTTTCCTGCAGGAATGCCTGTGCAGGACAGCTGGCGCTTGGCAGGGGTGGTTTGACTCGGGTCAATTTCCCGCTACTGGCAACAGGGGATGGACGAGAAGGGACACAGCACAGCTTTTTCGCCCTGAGCTCACCCGATGCCCTAAACCTACCAGACCGTCTCAGAAACCGGCCTCACCTGCCATGGACAGTGAATCCCCTGGAACCCCAGAAGACAGGCGTAGACCCTACGGCCGTAGCCCCCCACCCAGAGCTTCTGCCCCCTTGCAGGATTCCTGTTCTCCACTGCTTTGTCTCCCCGCTCTGTCCAGCCCCCTGATGCTCAAAGCCTGTGCATGGACCATCACATTCAATGCCCATGACATCTCCATGACACCGCCCTGTCACCGTGAGGAAGCAACTCCACTCTCCTCTCTTGACAGTGACTCCTTGAGTTCTGCCACTGCTCTTCTACTGTGAGAAAAGATCCACCCCCCCACAGTCCTTTTCAGTCTTACCTGTTCTATGGAAATTTTCCTTAGGTAGAAAGCAACTTTGACAACTCCAGTTATTTATTTGAAAAACTCACCATTATCGAAGACCGTCCCTGCTGTGAATGAGAGCTCGGAGTCGTGTTCTGCTTTGCAGGCATACAAGGCTTTTGCCTTCCGGAATGGTGTGCTGGGGGAAAACAGTTTAATGAGCGTTTTTAAAAAACCTCCTGCAAGATATTTCATCTCTCTTCCTCCCCTTTCCTGCAAGTGGCCTAGCCCTCTCTTGTGGGAAGAGCCTGACAAGGCAGCCAGATGGCAAAACATGAGGTAGGAAGGTCACAGAGGTCACCAGAGTGAAAACGAGAAATAGGCAGAGAAGAGCCATGAGCCCGGGAAAACCACTCTTCTTGTGGGGTCATCTTGTGCCAAGTCAAAACTTGACCCAGGAGTCACAAGAGCTGAACAGTTGGGAGGGCAGGCTGGGCCCCATATGGGGAGCAGGACTAGCTGGGGAGTAGGGAAGTGAAGGCAGGAAAAGAGTTTCCAAGTGGCTCTTGAGGACACTCCCAGCAGACCCTGCTAAAAGCCGCAGTGCTCAAGGAGTTGAAAAAGAGAAATTCAAGCAAAGATGGGTCTGGGCTCCAGGCCCAGGGCTGACGTTAGCTCTTGCAGATGTTACTTCTTTTTCCTTGGGCTGGTGGAGCAGGATTCCAGAGTTGGAACTCCCGGACCCCCAGGGCAGGGCAGGGCAGGGCAGGGCAGGGAACAGACAAGGTGTGGGCATGAGTGCACGTGTGTGTGTGTGTGTGTGTGTGTGTGCGTGCGTGTGTGTGTATATGAGCATATGTGTGTACACGTGTATGGGGATGAAGAAGGGAGAAGGGATACTGTGGCAGTTTTTTGTGCCTTTCTTATTCAAGGAGTGCTGACACTCGTGACTCAGAATCACTTCAAAAAATGCAGATGTCTGGGTTCCACCCTGACGTGCAGATACCAGCATCAGTATTTTTATAAAGCTCGCCGAGTGACTCTTATGAGCAACGAGAGCTAAGAACCATTCTTCTAGAGCAGGGGTTGGCCAACTCCTTCTGTAAATGGCTAGATGGTAAACAGTTTAGGCTTTGTGGGCCATATGGTCTCTGCTGCTTTTACTCAGCTCTGCACTGTAGCATGAAAGCAGCCGCAGACAAGATGTACATGAAAGAGTGTGGCTGTGTTCCAGCAAAACTTTATGCTTATCAAACACAGGGGGCAGGCTGGATCTGACCCAGCGGCTACAGATTGTGAGCCCATGTTCTAGAGTACAAGTGGCGAGCACTGCTAAATCAATTTTTGTTTTGATATCCAACCAGTTCCAACGGATCTATGACTTCTCAAAGGTCATAAGAAAACGGATGTTTAGCAGTCAAAGGCTGGCTCTTCATTTGCTGAAAGCAACCTCTCTCTTCTAAGCTATCTGAGGAAGCATATTTAGGGGCTCCAGGGTACAGCAGCCAAAAAGCAAGTAGTCCTCTGGGTTAGACGATTATTCAAGAGATATGTATTATTTGCTTTACCTTTATTTGGCTAATGAAGGGCCTCAAGGACCCAGGGAGGCTAAACCTCCACTTCGAGTCGCTGAGTGAGATTTAGTAGAGGAATGGTCTCAGGTATATCTGACATGATCAGAAGGAGCAGGGCATTTTCAATCACTACAGAACTGTTACTCTTGGAGTCACCAAGTCCAGCTTCCCTCTGGGAAAGAGGCATCATGGATGTTTGGAAACCTATACCATGGCCAGGCATTTAAAACTTTTAGTCTTGGTTCCATGAAAATGGAAGGAAAGGTGACGTAACGGGTTTGTTGTGCGGATAAATGGCTATTCAGAATTTGTTGCTGAGGTGCAGTTTACTGGTGTTTCCTCTGGTCTTCTAGTAACCAGAAAATAATAACAGGGTGGGAGAAAACTGGGCAAGTGGGAGAACATGAAGTGGGTTTGCTGGGAGTGAAAGGAGGAAGAGCCTTTAGAATGTATCAGCTCCAGCTGGAAACCAGCTCCTGCTACATAATTATCATTAGTGTCAGGATTAAGTTCAGGACAAGGGGCAGAGTCTATGAATCTAACGAAACCAAGTCTATGTGTTGACCACCAAGGGCCAAACAGCCAATGTGAGATTAAAGTTTTATTGTTTTGTTTTGCTGTTTTTTTTTTTTTTGCTTTTGATGGAATGGTGAGCAGAGAGATTTGCTTGTGAAAAGTGTTAAAACAACCAAAATTCTGTATGGACAGGCAAGTGAAGCCTGCACCTGCAATGACATGAATGTGGAAGGAGAACACAGTGGCCACGAACCAGGGTCATTGTCCCTAGAGGACAGGGCAGAGCAGGTGGGGGGAGAGGCCAGGGACGAGGGACGGGGAGATAAAAGGTGAGGCAAAAATCATCCGAGGCAAGGCTTCTCTGGCTGGGTTTTCATAGAGGTTACTTATTAACCTCCTCAAATACAAGGAATGGGACAAAACAGGGAGAAGCCAGGGAAATCAACTGGGGTGTCTAGCAGGAAGGAAAGAGGGGGAATACCTCAGATGCCCAAGACTGTCTTTCAAGAGGAGTAAATTTTCCACTAATATCTGGTTTGGGGGATTTAATAACGATGACATTCAATAAAGCAGCATATTAAACATAAGAACAAAGTTCAGGAGAGTATCTTGTTTTTGTTTCAAATTAAGAGGTGACTGACAGTCTACAAGAGGGCTTCCTCCTACCTCCATGGCATGTGCACCAAGAACGGGAGAAATGATACAAGGGCTGCTTCTAAAAGGAACTACTCCTGCTCCTCAGGACGAGGGCTGGCAAATAAGACACTAGGCAGCTAGTTAAATCTGAAGTTCAGATCAACGAGGAATACTATTTTAGTGTATGTCCCAAATATTGCACAGGATATACTTAAAAAAACATTTGTGGTTTACAATTCAAATATAACTGGATATTCTGAATCTTCATTTTATTTGCTAAATCTGGCAGCCCTACACAGGGGAAAGTTTTCTCTTTGTAAGAATTTGCTAGACTGAGTCCCACTGAGTCCCAAAGAGTCCCATGTCACACTCTCTCCTTATCAAAAGCCCTGAGCGGTTTGCATTAGGTAGGGTTTCTACCAAAACAGATCCTGTTGGCACACAGGTTTTATTTGTAGGCTTTGGCTCTGATTAAAGAAATAAAAGATCTCCACTTTTGTTCTTCTGCTCCCTACTCTCCACAGAGCACCTCTACCCTGGACACAGAGAGCCTGGGGTGCCTGTGACTCTTCTGTGATGGTGCCCTTCAGACCTCAGTGGGGCCTTCAAGGGCACAAACAAGCTTGGAGCCTTCTGCTAGTTCATTTTTAATTTTCGCCTCTGAGCATGGCACAGGGCCAGGAAAGCACTCAGAGAAGTTTCCCTCAACTGCCCTTGCAAGCTCTGCAAAACGACAACCCACCATCTGCACAGTCCAGGGAGGCGGGCTCAGCTAGACTGGCGAGATGCAATAATCTGATCATTTTGGCCTAATTTCCAGGAGCCCTTGTGTGATTCCAAGTTAGGAATTTGGGGTGGGGAGCTTTTCTAAGGGTACAAGTGAAAGGAAAGGGAACACTCCTCCAGTCCCCTTTCTCTGCTGTGCTGTGAAAGGCATCTCCATTCCTGAGCTTGAACTAACAAGCAAAGCAATGCTTTGAAGAGGGGGTACCAAACCTCTTCCAGAGATGTTTATATAGAAGTTCACGGGCCCATTAATTAGGTCTAATTATGTTTTTATTTTTAAAAGCTCTGTCTAGGGAAGGAAATCTGAAACTTCATGGTCTGGAAGTGGATTTGTGGGAATGGTTCATTGGACCTGAATAATGGGTATATGCCCCCATCTCTTGGCTGCATATTGCAACAGCAATTATGGGATTTTTGCCCTCTGTTCGCTGGCTCCCCAGCTGTGTCCCCATCCATGCTCACTTTGGCACACATGGTCAGCTCGATGATAGCCAATTCTAAGTCCTACTCTGTCTTGCCTATTTCAAAATGGCAGCGTCCTACAGGGCTATGCAACAGCATCATCCAAATGGTGCCATTACAGCAAAGGCTAGAGTGAACGGGCCTGAGCAACCGTGAGCCCAGACACATGGGGTGTGCAGACTCTGCTGCCACTGTCTTCTGCTAATCTGGACATACTTTGGAAAAGGAAAAGCTAAAGAGTAAAACCTGGAAATTCCTGGGTGACAGGAGTGGAGAGGTGGAGATACTGGACAGGCAATAGGGCCCCAAAGCTTAGCGATATAGAAAACTGAAAACCATCAAAGCAGAGCACATTTCAGTTTTTTTTTTTTTTTTTTTCTGAATGATTCTACTGTCCTGAGTCCCCCCAAACCCATTCTATTCAAGGGCCAATGTTCCGAAGATTTTACTTTCTTTTGATCAAAATGAAGGCGCCACATTTTGGCTCTGGTTCAGGTCTTCATGGGGCAATCAATGATCTAACCAGAACAATTCAAGCCATATATCTGGTGTCCCAAAAAGTTAACATCTTCCAGAATGTACCTAAGAAATAATTAGGAGATAATCTGAGTGTCAACAAAAGTATAATCTGAATTTTTACCTTATTCCCAGGGTGAGGATAAAAGGATATAGTGAAAAGCTCTCTCTTTCCCATTTTAAAGGAAAAAGCTAGACATAAAACATAGGAAAGCAGGCCAGGCTATTGGGCTGGGAAGCATGAAAACTCAAATCTGGGGCTACCCATGTATTTAGAGGAAAGAGTGCTGGTTGAGGGCAAGAAGTCCTGAGTTCTGGATTGGACCTCATGAGTCATGTAACTGTGTGCAAGCCACTTCTCTGTGCCTTAGTTTTCCTTCTCTGTAATACGGTTCAGGCCATTTCTTCTCTCATTCTCACATGAAGATACAATGAAATGATAGGTATGGAAGTGCCTGGAGGAGAATAAAGTAATGTGTGTATGTGTGTGTGTGTGCACATGCTCAGTTGTATCCAACTCTTTGCCACCCCATGGACTGTAGACCTCCAGGCTCCTCTGTCCATGGACTCTCCAGGCAATAATACTGGAGTGGATTGCCATTTCCTACCGCAGGGGATCTTCCTGACCCAGGGAGTGAACCCGCATCTCTCACACTGGCAGGCAGACTTTTACCACTGTGCCACCTAGGGAGAACCCAGGTATGTATGTACATATGTATAAACAGCATGGTGTTTCTTTTTTTTTTTAAGTGAGACACAGCTTTATTGATCATTTAAGCCTCTCTGCTGGGCCCACCCCTTGGAGAAAACCAGCTATGAGTGAAAGATGGACGAGAAAACACTGTCATGCCTAAGGTACTGATGAAGCTTATAATTGGGCTCTGTGTTTGGGCTGTCTGAAAGCAGAGCCTATCAGTGCAAGATACACACGTGCTGGGGACATACACAGCAGAGGGACTCTGCAGCGTCCTCATGAGGTTTTTTTGTAGCATTTAAACAGCTTCTTTTTTCCAAAGAACTCAGATGCAAAGAATTAAGTCTGCATGTCATGAAAGCAGGGAAAAACTACAGCCTGGGCCTGGGAGGGAGGAATTAAGTCAACCCTCAGAAAGGGGTGTTACCTGTTCCCATAAGAGCTAAGGGTTCATGACACCTGGAGACAGACGCAGGCTGGGAGCACGAGGGTTCCTGGGTCTGCATGGAAGGTAAGGAACAATTTATTCTGTATTATATTTGTCTCTCTCCTAACTGGTCTGGGTCTCATCAGCTAGGTATCAATATTCATGGCCAAAACCCCAACTCCACAAATAAATGTTGCCTGATGCTACCTGACAAAAATGAGGGAAGAAAAGGCTGGCATGTGTCTCAGCACTGCTCCTCTTGAAATTATCTTGTACTAAAGCACAGAGAGCCTCCTGATTCAGAGAGCAATCTAAACAGGAGCCCTTTCAAGAAGCATTCTCTCCCCAAACTCTAGGCACCACAGATAAATTCAGGAACTGGAGGAAGGGTTCAGAGGGGCATGAAAAATGCCATGCTGGTTCATGCAAATGGTCCCTCCCAGCTTTGGTCTCTGAGACTGGAATCCCTGACCAGCTTTGGATAAGCAGGAACAGAGTGATCATCATCCGTGATTTTACCTGGCGTCTTCGCGGACTGCTTCTTCTGGCCTGTCAAAAAGCAAGTGCAGGTTTGGATGGCAGGGAACAAAGTTGACGAGGAGGCTGAACACTGCATGAAGAGAGGACCAAGCCGATGAGAGAACAACGGCAGCAACAAAAAAGCAAACAAACCCTGCAACAGACCTGATGGGGGATGAGTCGCTGGACGTGGATGAAGTGGGCATAGGGCTGGATGGCGCCGAGAACATGGGCCAAGATGGCGAGAGGGGTGAAGTTGGGCTTGGATTCGGGGGGCTGCAAGACATAACCACCGAAAAACTCGTCAGCACACAGGCAAACCACAGTGGGAGCACAGGCGGGTCAGGGGAGGCTGAGTGACAGGGAGCTGGAGAGACTGGAGGGGCACTGAACCCAAACTGAGTCTTCAGCGCCAAGGCACGTTTCTCCAGACCAGACCCCCGTGTCTTCCAAGTAATGCCTGCTTTGGAATTCCTCGGAGTATCAACATGTCTCTTTGCCCCGCAGAACACCTGCTTTCTAGGTGATAGGAGCTTCCGCAGTCGTGTCTGTTGTGCCTTTGGCCATCAGTGAAAAATGCCCTGAACCCACATCCACGGGTTCCCACACACACATCCTATCACTGACCTCCATCTGGGGCAGGGCTAGCTTATAACCAGCCTCCAGCTTTCACCGCTATGGGTTTCAAAAGTTATGTCTCAGCAAAAATGACCTTTTTTTCGCACGGGGGGGCCACACAGGCGAGTCCACCAGAAAACGATTTCCTGTTTACATTTTTAACTAAATGGGCTGTGTGCCATTGGAGACCCAGAGAAGGGCTGCATTAGGAAAGTGATTGCAGGTAGAGGATGGGTCTGCACACACACCTCCCAGGAGAGGGCACATGACTGCGTGCAGCACCCCGTGGCCCCTCGGAGGTTTGCTTTCCAGGCTTATTCTTTCTTTTTCAATGATTTTGGGCATTTTTGATGCTAGAAGAAAAAGTCCCAAATGGAAGGCAATGTAAAAATGAACTGAAAGCTTAAATCTGTCAGTTTCTTTGCTGGGTGGCTGATCAAAAAACTGGACAGGAAAGGTTGAAATCACTCACTAAAACATGGTTGGTGTCTTTTAAATAGTCATGCTAGCCCTTTGACTTATTTCACAAATTATACAAACAAACATCTAGCAACTCTGTAAAACTGCATTAAGTCACAGATAGCACAAACACCAAAACAACGCAGAAACCACCCAACCACACCACCTGCAGCCCTGGACGGCAGCTAGCCTTTCTGACACAAGCACTGTACGAATCCAATTCCAGGGAACACACTGTCTAAACATTGCAGGATTTAGCAAGAACACATAAATGTCCTACTTAATGAGATATCTTCAGCTCAGACGAGACTCAATAATGGCCTTAATTACCTACAGTTGTAACAAATTCCTTCAGAAGTGTACAGTAAAATCCCATTGTGTGAGTTCGCTGAATATCCTCAGACTAACTGAATGAAACATTTAGTAAATGCCATTATGGCATTTACTATGGTGCTTCTAGAATATAAATTCTATGAGCAGAGAGTTTTGTTCATTTTGTTTACTGCTGTACATCTAACTTCTAAAATAGTGCCTAAGAGGTTTTCAATAAATAATTATTCACTAAATTAATGAATCTCCTTTAACCCAACTATCTAGCCAAGAGGCATTATTATAATTCCCATTTCATAGATATGGGAACTTGGACCAATTTGAGGCTTACCTGAAGATACTCAGGCTATAAGTGTCAGGGCTGAGGTTCTGACCCCAATCTGCTGGCTCCAAGCACAAGGCTCTTGCTGCCATAGTGCATTGCTGCTGGGTGATAGGACTTGCTTTGGTCCTTTAGGCTATGCCAAGCTTCTTTACAGATCCACTAGAAACCTTCTTAAACACTGATTTATGAGTTTCCTTCAGATGCCTACCACATTTACAAGGAAAAATGGGAATGCAGCAACAGACAGACCCAAATAGACTCAACACATTGTAAATCCCAACAAAATACTCAATCCTGCCTCCAGTCTTCCGTCTGGTAGATTCATACAGCAGATAGAATTCATATAATAGAAGAGATTACAATTGAAGACTTCTTCTTTTCTCAATTATTCCAGCAATGATTAACTTATTGGCCACACAGTGTGATCAAGACAATAAACGGAATACAATTCAGCATTTACCAAGGTCTCTGACTTGCAGAGCATACAGTCTATTTCACAAGATGAGACAAATTAAAAAACAACTATAAGATAGTAAGTAAACTTCATTAGTTAAGGGATCAGTTACTCTATGATTAGTTTAATAGCTGTTCCCACACTTGATTTTGTCTTGGGTCCTGGGAGGGAGTGCTGCCTTATTTCCACTGGGTAGTCAGTCCTTAGTTAATCCATAGAGCAGCTAGTAAGAGAGGCCCTGCATTCCCTAGTCCACCTCCCACAACCTCACCCTCCCACAAGGTAATGACCCAGTGAGCAAGGCCTGGCTATTCCAATTGCAGCCCAGCCTGGGAACTCAGGTTCCAACCAGGGATAGTCTGGAGGTTTATGAGAGCAACCCAGGCCCAGAGGCCTGAACTAATCTGTTCCTTTGGTTAGTAGGCAGCAGAGGATAATTTAAAAGTTCTTAAGACTTTTTTTTTTTTTTGAGTGGCTTCTGTAAGTAGGAAGGGCTTCCCTGGTGGCTCAGTGGTAAAGAATCCACTTGCCAATGCAGGAGATGCAGGTTCAATCCCTGGGTCGGGAAGATCCCCTGGAGAAGGAAATGGCAACACACTCCTGTATGCTTGCCTGGGCAATCCCACTGATAGAGGAGCCTGGCAGGCTACAGTCCACGGTGGTCACAAAAGAGTCGGACATGATTCAGCGACTAAACAATAAGCAGGAAATCCCTCCAGCTTCCTACCTCAACTGTACCAAGAATCATTCCTTTGGTTAAAGGCATAGCTGGGAACATAGTCTATGAACACAACCCTGGATATCTAAGTGGTTCTTTGTGACCTAGTACATGGCTGAAATTATCTGGGGTTATGGTTGATCTTAAGCGAGATCAGCCTTGAATATTCACTGGAAGGACTGATGGTGAAGCTCCAGTATTTTGGTCATCTGATGCAAACAGATGACTCACTGGAAAAGTCCCTAAAACTAGGAAAGATTGAGGGCAGAAGGAGAAGATGGCATCAGAGAATGAGATTGCTGGATGGCATCACCAATGCAATGAACATGAACTTGGGCAAACTCTAGGACGTGGTGACAGACAGGGAGGCTTGGAGTACTGTAGCCCATGGGGTCACAAAGAGTTGGACACGACTGGGTGACTGAACAACAATAACAATGGTTGCAGTGCAGGACATTCACAACGATCATAAGAAGTTACTCTTCAATCTCCATGTCTACTGCCATAGTATTATTAACTGTGCTTTTTAACAACTAGCAGATTTTCATCTGTTGGCTTACATTTTAGTTATAGCAATAACATTTATTTTCTATAAAATAACTCTAATTTAGAACTTATTACCACTACATTTTAGCACAACAATAAAATGTACACTCCACAGTACTTCTATGATTTTGAAACTGATTGAAATTATACTTTGCTTGTGCTCCAGAGTCACATTAACAAAACCAAATGTCAACAATACTACTGAACACTCTTATATACCACAATGATTGATGCTTGTAGCAACACAATGATGTAAACATATAAACGTTTCTCCAAGAAATATAGAGCACATTACATATCAGTTTTGATGCAGCCCAGAGAACATATAGGTGGAAGATAAGATGCACAGGCATGACGATAATGGCCAAAGACTAATTGTATAATCTTAACCGCTGATCACAGAAGTGTCTGGCTATAGGTTACTTAAAGTGACAACAGCAATGGTAAAAAATCTAAAACAAACTAAAACTGGCCAGCTTTGGTATTATTGGCTCTGAAATCTCCAATATTGAATTCTCAAACTCTATTCCTATTAATGGGGCCAAAGATAACAAATAATTGATGTTAGGTTAGAAGAAAATAATTTTATAACTACACTCTTAGCCCTTGATCCATGAAGGCCTCTTCACAACCTCAGAGTCCAGCTGAATGCCCTAGCACATTTTTCTCCCTAAATATTCTTGGGGTCCTGCCAGCCCCCCACATCAAGGCCCAAGTACAGCAACAACAGCTTAAACTTTAAGGAACATTTGCTGGTCTGGTTTTGATTCAACTGGAGACTTGCATCAGCTTTAGTTTGCTGATCCATGGTGTCCTCAAAAGGAGTCACATAGCCCAGCCAGTCCCTGTGACATTCACTGGACAGGGAAGAAATAATGGTTTAGGAAGATAAGGCTCAAAGGCCTGGCATCATGCTGGGATGTGGCTGAGAGTTCAAGTACAGTTGTGTGGCAATATCATCAGCTTGACACCCTTCTGTGGTGACTCACTTGACTGATGGGGCATCTGATATACCAGCCAGGGCATGCCTACTGGGCTGTGGATGGGGCTGCCCCAGCAGGCTCCCAGTTTGATCACAAATGTGGCAGACCCTCTCATGGCTCCAAAGCACAGGAGTGGAAAATCCTGAGCTGGTACAAGATAAGTAACCAGCTGACCATTAATAAGAAAACTGATCTTCTTTAATTCTGATATGTAAAACTATAGATTATGAAGAAATGAAAAAATATCAAAAGAAAAGCAGTAAAATCATACATAATTTATTCCACTGATAAAATCACTTGGCAAATTTCTTCACTTTTCTTGGGGGAGGAGGGTTGTGGATAATACTACATACATAGTAGCATGCTTTTTTCATGTAAGCATTTTCTGTTGTCACTAAGTAGCCTTTGATATAGTCTAAAAATCATAAAACTCTTTCCTCATTAATGAGGCTAAAAAGCAACTGATGTTAGGATAGAAAAACAATTTCAAAACCACAATCTTAGCAGATGGCCCCCTGACGGCCTTTCTACAACCCCCCACCACCCCAGAGTATTCTCTGACCTACAGGGGAGTCTACTGTATGGTATGGCCTGATTTATGTAACTCTTTTCTTATTGTGTACATTTGAACTATTATCCCCCCTCAGCCATAAGAAATAGTGCTGCAATTCACATTCTTGTAGCAGACCACTGCTTGTCTCCAGTTATTTCCTTAGTATAAATTCCTGGAAGTTAAATTAATGGGTCAAAGGCTAGGAGCCTTTTCTAAGGGTCCTGATACATCCTAGCAAACAGCTTTGCAGAAAGTTTAGATTGAATTGCATTCCCCCCAATAGTGTATGGGGGTTGCCCCTTCCCTCTCACCATGGCCCCACTACAGAGAATTACCAATCTGAAAAATCAGATGGATTTCCCCACCACCCCCATCCAATCCACAAAGTTACCTTGGCCTATTCTCTTTCCTAGCATTTCCAGAAAAATGAATACAATTCCTCTCCTATGTTGTTTCTATCTGGAAGCAAAGTTTAATTTTCTAAAGGGCATTCTTCCAAGGAGGACGAGTGGGAAAGGAGACAAGCAGATGGATAGAGCCAGACTACCGCAGCCTGGGGAGTGCTGGACCCCTGGCCATGTGGTATGGCTCACCCAAGAGAGATGGGGAGTAGTGGGTGGTGGGTTTAGTGTAGGATTCTCAAAGACAAGACTAACTTGGAGGGATGAGGTACACAGGGGAGCCAAAGAGTATCTTGTTGGCAGCGTACTAGGGAGAGGTCACAAAACCGACATTGACATCTCTCTGCCAGGCAGTGGTCTGTGACCTATAGGCCAGGTTCTGGGTCATGGATCTCAGGCCTGGACTGACTGCTCCCTCAGTCTCCCTTTCCCATTAGGCTTGGAGCAGATGGTGCTATTAAACTCAAGGCAGGAGGCCTGCATCTCTTTCTCTTTCCTCCTATAATGAGAGACAAGAGAAAATCCCATGAAAACTTGTAAAGTCCCATCTAATCCAACCCCAAATTAGAGAATTTTTCTTCCTTGGAAAATATCTCTTTATGTCCTCAGTTAAAGTGCCATAAAAACAGAAGGAAAATCAAACTTCAGTTGGAAAATAGGGTCAAAAGGAATACCAGTAAACTGGATAGTGGTGAATCAGAGTAAATGATACAAAGTGCTCAGACGCTCAGTCGCGCCCGACTCTTTGCAACCCCATGGACTGTAGACCGCCAGGCTCCTGTGTCCATGGGATTCTCCAGGCAAGGATACTGGAGTGGGTTGCCATTTCCTCCTCCAGGGGGTCTTTCCAACCCAGAGATCGAGCCCATGTTTCCTGTATCTCCTGCACTGCACCACCTCTTCTTGTAGATGAATTCTCTACCACTGAGCCACAGCTGGGAAGCCCCAGACGACACAAAAACCAATTTCTATTTGTTGGAAATTTGAACATGTTCTTTACGTGTATCTTGTCTATGTCCTGAATGTTCAGTATGTACTAAACAACTTTACAAGAGGAAAACCACAAGCCCCCAATATGCATTGTTCTGTATTCTTTTCTGACTCTTACAAGTATACACAGTATTTACAGATTTTTTCACTTCATCTAATATAATTTAATACATATTTTTATTCAGACAATAACAGGGTCCTGATTCTTATTTTAATGAGACTGGCTGGTGAAATCCCCTTAAGGCCTTAGCAATTATATGCAATTGCCTTTAAAATGGTTTTTAAATAATTTGCTTTTAAAATAGCTTGATTAGTCTACAGGGCAGCAGCTCTGTTTTCTAGCTTAAAAAAAATTATTTTTCTAAAGTTCCAAACAAGTGTCAAATTCAGATGGAGTATTTTGGGAAAGACATATAATTCTGATTAAATAAAATCCAAAATCTTAGAATAGGGAATCTGTTATTCTTAAGGCTCTCTGAAGCCAATCATTTGAACCTTCTCACATAGAATAATAAAGAAATACGAGGTAGAGGGCAAAACTCTGGATTGTAAGTAAAGATGCAATGATAAAATGTGAGTAAAAAGACAATGATCTAGGGGAAATGATCTAGGTTTTCCATGCAGGGGAAAACCCTCAAGAGAAAAAAGACTGGCAGGGGAAACGGAACAGTGTGCTCTACGCTGCATAGAACTTACCAAGCGGAGTATTCTTTCCTGTTAAAGCCACTCAATTTTTTTCAAAATCGCATTTTAGCTACATCAGAATTGGTTCTTAAAATGTATTTACTTCAACTAAATAACCTCACAATTTATGAAGCTATTTTTAATGAAACTCGGAAACATTTTGGGAGCACTTCAAAGGATCTATAAGGTAACATTTGCTATTTCATAAGACTGAAGTGGTTGCAGAGAAATCCAAGTATCTCCTTACTATCTTAAACTGAGTGCAATACAACTGTCATTCTTTATATAATGAAGATACTGCAAAGACAACTGCATTCACTGTAACAAACAGAAAAGTGATAGTGACACTAGATTCCATCTCCTGTCCGGAGGCACAACTTAAGTTTGCTTTAAAGCCACCATTCTAATGCTAGGGTTCTTTAAACTATTCTTAAAATTTACAGGCAGGAAACTGTAACTGCCTCAGGGGACTAAGAATGGGGACTGAGTCCACAGGCATGGACTGGACGTTCACTTTTTAAACGTTTACACTTGTTTATACTGTTTTGAGCTTTTAAATCATGAGCCTGTATTACTTTATAATACTAATGGAAAGCACTCCTCCACTAGGCGCTAGGATAATCAAATATATACAGAAAAATTGACATGACCAATTCCGCATATCATACCTAACAGATGGTTTCCTAGTGGATTACAGGTATAAATGCCAAAGGCAAACAATAAAACGGAATAATTCTGGGAACTTGGGATTGAAACTTATCCAGTAGGGCATAAAAGACACTAACCATAAAACAAAGTATCGATATATGTGACTATATTAAAATAAGAACTTTTATGTATCAAAAGACAAAGTTAAAAGATAGCAAAAGATGGTCTACAACATATAAATACACTAAAAAAGAGCAAATACCAGACTATACAGAGAACTCTTACTGATCATGATCAGTAAGAAAAAGCAGACAACCAAGTCAAAAATGGGCAAGACATTTGGGCAGGGATTTCAGAAAAGAAACTGCAAAAGAAAGGTGCTCACACTTTCTGTAATACAGGAAGCACAGATTAAAATCACAGGGGGATGATCCTGCTCACCTACCAGAACAACTAAGACAGCTAACATCAAAATGCTGAAAATACCAAGTGTTTACAAGAAGTGGAATAACTGCAATTCTTATACATTGTTGGAGGATGGCTGTAAACTGCTCTACTCACTTTGGACAACAGGTTGGTACAAAAATGAATAATTTACCACTCTCTGTGACTCAGCAGTTCATTCTCAGATGTGTACCCTAGAGCACAGTGTGTATGTGTGTACCAAAAGACATGTATGAGAATGTGTTGAGCAGTTTATCTGTAAAAATAAAAACCTGGAAACAAGCTAACATGCTCAGCTGCTTGTGTCCAACTCTGTAACCCCATGGACTGTGGTCCCTGCTCCCTACCCCCAACCCCCGAGGCTCCTCTGTCCATGAGATTTTCCCAGCAAGAATAATGGAGTGGGTTGCCATGCCCTCCTCCAGGGGATCTTCCCAACCCGGGGATTAAACTCACATCTCCGACATTACAGGCACATACTTTACTGCTGAGCCACTCACTAGGGAAGCCCCAAAACAAACTAAAAGTTGAGAAAAAGTAGAATGCAGAAATAGTTTTAGTATTTTAATACAATTGTTCATTCTACTGTAGTGAAAATAAATGAATAAACTACAGCTATTACACAGGAATGGCTTTTAAAACTATTGAGCAAAAGAAGTCAGACTCAAAGTAATAAAACAAAATGTTGCATTTTAGAGATGCGCTAAATAAGTTAGTCATTTGTGGATCTGTACTCGTGAATTCGCCTATTTGCTAAAATTTATTTGTAAGTCCAGAATCAATACTCAAAGTGCTTTCATAGTCATTTGTGGACACATATGGAGTAATGAAAACCTTCAGTCACCCAACATGCACATTCCCAGCTGAGGCTGAATAAAGGGATGCTCTGCCTTCTGTTCCAGCTCTGCAATGTCTCTATGTGCAAGAAGGCTGGGATATGCCTCACAAAGAATACACGTGCTTAATAAGCTTTATTCAGGCATAACTTACAGCCCTGCTGGTCCCGAGCTGAATGTTAATGAATCAATAGTAATATTAAACAAAGTCTTTAAATAGAAATCTATTTTAAACAAGGTTATGGATTAATCAATTGCCAAAAACATTGTAAACAGAGGCTGTAGGAACCTAATCCTGTATTTCCTATAGGAGCAATAGTTAGATATTTGCTAATCCAGTGTTTGCAGTGACTTCATGGGACCTTACTATTGCAAATAAAAACTGCCATTCCCTTCTCCAGGGGATCTTCCTGACCCAGGGATCAGACGTGGGTCTCCTGTATTGTAAGTGGATTCTTTACTGTCTGATCCAACAGGGAAGCCCCCCAGAATTTGTATTGAAGAGCTAAAATATAAATAAAAACAAGGAATTGATTACAATAAACATCAGACTAGTAGTTATCCACAGAGAGGGAAAGGATTGTTAGAGGGAAGGAGAAAGTGAGAGTTGTGGGTTCCTCTGGGGTTCCAGCAACATTGTACTTCTTACCTGGGGGGCAGCTGCTGAAGATCAATTTGTGAAGTTGTATATGTCTCACACACTCTTCTATGTAATAAAAAATATGTACACATCTATCTTAAGACATACCTAAGGACAGTAAGCATATTCATAGGATTCTCTGGGTGATTTTTATTCTTTGTGCTTTTAAAATGTTTTCCATATTTTCTACAATTAATATGTTATATTTAAAACCAAAAAGTTAATACATGTTAATAGAAGAAATGCTCTCCCTTTTATTCTTTAGAGGAGGGATGCTTCAAAGGGGCAAAATGACAATTTTGTCTTTGTTACACCAATCCGTGGTTTAGGTTGCATAATACAGTTGGCAGTTCCCAACTGTTTTTACTGTTTCTTTTCTTTCTCAGTCAAATACAAGCAACAAATATTTACTGAGTGCCCCTCCATATGCAAGGACTAAATTTTCCATCCTCTGTCCTCACTGAAAAATTGTGTTGACTGCTCTAGAGACCTTTTTTTTTTTAGGTAAAGTTATTACAGCAAATCAACGGTGTCTTCCTTCCCCCCAGGAGGGGAACATCTCCAATGTCGCATTCTGAGTTGGCTGGACAAGTTAACAACACTGCCTCAAGTCATTGGCCATCTGGCATCCCTTTCTATGCAGTCTGCTTTCAGGGAATATTTCCTGTTTGGACTAGGGAGAGGAAAAGGAGGTAAAAGGACTTAATAAGAATCTAAATGTCCACTGATGAAAACAAAGGAATATCTAAAATTAGCAGAGGTAGCCCAAGATATTCAGCTTAATAGTAACCCTGGGGAAAGAGGATTCCTTGAAAAAGGAGTCTAAAATATTTCGCTATGTTCACAATTCTAAGCAACAGAAAAAGCACTTCTGTTGAAGATAATATCCAGGACAATTAAATTAAGCTACACAGTACAATGCTTGGTCCGGATACTATGAAAGGCGCATGAAACAGAGAGATAAGGAGGCGTGGACTTTAATGTGAAGGCCACTGGACATTGCTTGTCCCCCCCAAGCAAACAGCTGGCTTCCCTAAATTCTAGTGTTTATTCTTTAGTCTAAACATGTGGAAAATTGTCTCTGATCTGATTTTAACCTCCTCAAATGTCTTCTTACTCCATTTGTATTTTCCACCCCTGGCCCTGCTTCACAGATGTGACCATGCACAAAACCCACTTTCTCCCTTCGACCACGCTCACTTTCTACAATGGCTGGCTCGGGCTGCAATGAAGAAATGCAATCTCACCAGGCTTCATGGTGATTTTCACCCCTTGTTCATTTGCTTCTGGGGAGCTTATTGACTTGACTGGAAAAAACTTTAAATGATTTTCCAGCAAACTCACCCTTTCCAGTGGTAAAAAAGAGGTTTAACATCTGTGAACAAAAACAAACTGAAGGAAAATGATTTTTATATTCTCTAGTTCTTATACTCCAAAACCAAACACCCACTGAGAAGTCAATGAAAACAGACACAGCAAAATACCATTAATTCTAATCTCACAAAATTGAAATTTCTATTTTTTCAGATCTGAGGTAGATCCAAATTTACCCTGAACAGTTTACGAGTGACTAAGCCAACTAACAATGTCAACAAGATTTTCAATATAGATGTTTAACCCAAAAGAACCATTTCTAGTGATCATTTAAAAATGCAAGTCTGATCATATCATTCCTTTACATAAAACACTCAGTGATTCCCCACTGCTTCTAGGGTGAAGACCAAAGCCTTCCCACCTTGACTAGTATAAAATCCCTAGCCTGGTTTCTTTATCTTTTACCATTTCAATCCACCCTATCTAATCTATCCTAACCACACAAACCTCCTAAACACATAGCTTAATAACAACTTGTTGAATGTTGTTCAATGAACACTGTTTCCCACTCATTAACTCTCCAATACCTACTGCATATAGAATACATTGCTTGCCCTACCAGAGTGGAATGTGTAATTACAACTTACTTGTGTCCACCAGTTTTCCATCTCCTTTTCTTCTGGTTCATTTGGAGTTCTTCTAGACCCTAAGTAATACAGGAGGGTCCAGGGTCCTACCAATGCTACTGCAGAGGCAGGCGTGTGATCTAGGCTAGTCAATCAGAGGACCCCCTTCCTTCTGGCTACAGTGAGTGAAGAATGGACAGGAAAGTGATTACAGTTCATTCATGAGGTCTAATATATGAATGCTCCTCTTCATGAACGCAAAACCTAAATGTATTGGCTTAAGGATGACCAGAGAGCCCTTTTTCCCTATTATATGGCAAACATCTTTCTGCAAATGAAGTGTTTTGTTTTGGTTTTTTACAAGAGGGAAAAGGAGCCAACTAAAATAATAATTTGGGCTCCTGGATTCAATTGTGCTCGAAGTCAGATTCACGCTGAGATTTTCCAAACTTGTAAGCTTATTTCCACTTTTTCCCTAGGCTACTTGGGTTCCTGTCATTTGAATGTCTTTCACAAGACGTCCTCAGTGCTCTTCTTTGGAGTCATTACTTGCTCCAAGTCAGCAAACTTTCTTAAGGGTCATATAGTAAATATTTTTTAGACTTTGTGGAACAAGAGGCAAAATTACGGTTATTACATAGTTACATAAACGTGCTAAATGTAGCAGTTTGACAATGTAAAAACCATTCTTACTTCATGAGCCATAAAGTAGAAATAAGAACAAACAAAGAAAAACAAGGTAACTGGTTGGATTTGGACCATGGGCCATCGTTCTCCAACCCCTGTTCCAGTCAGACTGGTTTACTTGTGCCGTGGGCATGCTGTAAGCTTGCTATTGCCACGTTCTTGGTGGTGATGTTTTTCTCCCCTGGAAGGTCTCTTCCCTCGCCACTAACTACTCCCATCTACCATTCAAAGCCCATATAAATCTGAACTACCAGCTGAGGCTTCTCTGTTATCACGCAAAGGGAGGTCCTTCTCTTTGGGATCCTTAAAGACTACTTCTCTTTGGTCTTGACCCCACTTTGCACTGTAGTTATGCTACTCTTCTGGTAGCTCTTGTATACTGTGAGTGCTTAGTCAGTTTCTTTGGAACTGATAGTATCTAAAAGGCTGAAAACAGCAACAAAGACCCTCCCAAAACTCCACAGGATCAAAGCAACTAGTAAAGGTTTGTGGATTCACCAGAAGTGCAGGGTAAGACTTTTGGTAGCCAAGGAAGCCAGACATCGGAATATCACAAAAAAGAACAGCTCTTACTTCAGTGTTGTCATGACAGCTCTATGTACAGCTGCTTGTTTGCTTGTCTAGGGTGGTTATGCCCAACAAGTACCACACAAGGGGTATTTCAGACATTTTCTTCCTGGAGGGGAGGGAGACAGGCATATTGGTCTAGACTTGAAGGGTTCCTGTGTCTCAGTCTGTAATTCTGGTTGCTCACTTGTGGTGTTTTTCCTTCTGACTACTGTGTAGTGCTGCCTAAACTCAGTCATCTGTGACCCAGCCTCCTATCTTTTCACCACAGTATGTATTTTAATATATAATGTAGCATACATAATATTATATATTATATACGGGAAAGATTGAAGGCATGAGGAGAAGGGGATGACAGAGGATGAGACGACTCGATGGCATTGTTGATTCAATGGACATGAGTTTGAGCAAACTCCAGGAGATAGTTTTCCAGGACATAGACTTCCCTGGCATGCTGCAGTCCACGTGGTTGCAGAGAGTCAGATACAACATAGTGACTGAACAAAATATAATATAAATAGAAAATATTTTAACACTTTTCTCTACATTGTCCTTTTTAATAACACAGGAACAATGATGTCAATCCTCTCTAAATAATTAAGCCTCATTATTGTTAAAATGAAGAAGAAAACGCTGTCCAGGTGCCATTTAAAACTTTCAAGCACCTCAGTGCCACAAGGCTCACATTTTGAACATTTCTGTACTCAGTTACCAGTCTTTTCATTTGCTTTTGCAGAAATGCAGCATATATTTTCCCAAGACCTAACTAATAACCCCAAAGAGCAAAATCAGCTAATACAAAATGTGTATGTCTATTTCAGGCAAGGTGGTGACGGTCATTTAATATTTTTCTTCTCTTAATTTTGATTATTACTTGTCTATACTATCATCATCATCAAGTCAACATTTACTTACTGTTTTGCATTCCTGGGAGAGCATGATTTTTAAAGGTAGTTTTATTGAGGGATTATTCACATACTATGACATTTATTCACTGTAAATGTACAACATGGAGAGAGTTGTGTAATAATCACCCATAATTCAGTTTTATAATGTTTCTATCAGCTCCCAATGGTCCCTCCTGCCATTTGCAGCCAAGCCCTGCTCCTGTAACCAGCCATAGGCAACCTGATCTACTTTCAATCTCTAGACATTTGCCTTTTCCAACATTATATAAAAAACTGAGTCCTACAATGTGTGATCTTTTGTGTCTGGATTATTTCACCTGTAGATGTTTATACTGAGCCAAAAGGAAGGTGAAAGAAGATAGTAACAAATACTAACTTTAATTGAATACTTAGTATATACCAGTAATTCTGCCAAGCTTTGGGAGGCATGACCTTATTTAATTTTTCCAAACAATCACAGGGACAGGTACTATTATTCTCATTTTTCAGATGATGAAACAGAAGTTCATAAAACTGAAGGATATTTGCCTAAAGTCAATTAACTAATTAGTGGATAAGCTGGGATTTGAAACTAGTCCTAAATCTTGGCCACAATGCCATCTGCCTAGTGTTTAAAAAAAGATGAATCAACAGAGATTTTCCTTAAAAAGAAAAAAAAAAGATATTTCAACTTACAGAAGAAGGCAATAATACAGTTCACGGTGCTAGAGGAAAAAAAAACAACCAAAGGGTGCCTGGATGGGGAGGCTCACCACAGTGGGCACTCTGGTACCTTCTCAGCACAGTAAGCCTCCATGGGGCACAGAGTCCCTGTCTTGCATCCCAGGCTTGCTGCTCCTGCCACTCAGGCAAACTAAAAGAGGCCTGTTCCTCACAGCATCCTTCATAATATGTGCTCTTGTTCTCAATCTTCTGCAGCCTTTTCACTTTATTTAGAAAGCATGTGTTGGAAAACAGAAAAAAAAAAAAAATATATATATATATATTTAAGGCTGTTTATGAGCAAATTTCCTCAAAAAGCCTCAAGCTGGTCCATTTGTGCCATCTGTTATAAGGGAAACTCGAAACCACCTGTCTGCCTGCCTGAGCTCTGCTCTTATCAAGGAAGTTGTAATTACCTCTTTGGTGAAGGATTTGAATCATTACAGTAAATCCCTTATTCAGCACATATTGTATCAAGAGGGCATTCTGACTCTAAAATCCAGGGTTTTTACCATCTTTCCCTTCACAGATGCAGTAAAACCACAGCTATTCAAAGCCTGGCAGAGTAAATTGTGACTTAATCTTGTTGTTATCCAATGATAAATATTCACTAAACAAATATTTCCTCCACCCTTACTACATGGCAGGTACTTTTGCAGTCACTGGGAACACAGCAAAAAACAGGGGAAAAAGGTTTCTGCTCTCAGGTACCTTATGTTCACTCACAGAGAAGGTCAAGGCAGGTTATGAGAGCACAGGCTGGGTGGAGGAAACTATCAAAATTTCCACTTGCATTCTTCATCTGATCCTTATAAGATTTTTATTTATATATGCTTTCTGATGTGTGTAAAACAATTAGTTCAGTTCAGTCGCTCAGTAGTGTCCGACTCTTTCGACCCCATGAATCGCAGCACGACAGGCCTCCCTGTCCATCACCAACTCCAGGAGTTCACTCAGACTCACGTCCAGCCAGTCAGTGATGCCATCCAGCCATCTCATCCTCTGTCATCCCCTTCTCCTCCTGCCCCCAATCCCTCCCAGCATCAGAGTCTTTTCCAATGAGTCAACTCTTCGCATGAGGTGGCCAAAGTACTGGAGTTTCAGCTTTAGCATCATTCCTTCCAAAGAAATCCCAGGGCCTATCTCCTTCAGAATGGACTGGTTGGATCTCCTTGCAGTCCAAGGGACTCTCAAGAGTCTTCTCCAACACCACAGTTCAAAAGCATCAATTCTTCGGNGCCAAAGTACTGGAGTTTCAGCTTTAGCATCATTCCTTCCAAAGAAATCCCAGGGCCTATCTCCTTCAGAATGGACTGGTTGGATCTCCTTGCAGTCCAAGGGACTCTCAAGAGTCTTCTCCAACACCACAGTTCAAAAGCATCAATTCTTCGGTGCTCAGCCTTCTTCACAGTCCAACTCTCACATCCATACATGACTACTGGAAAAACCATAGCCTTGACTAGACGGACCTTAGTCGGCAAAGTAATGTCTCTGCTTTTGAACATGCTATCTAGGTTGGTCATAACTTTTGTTCCAAGGAGTAATCGTCTTTTAATTTCACGGCTGCAGCCACCATCTGCAGTGATTTTGGAGCCCCCCAAAATAAAGTCTGACACTATTTCCACTGTTTCCCCATCTATTACCCATGAAGTGATGGGACCGGATGGCATGATCTTCGTTTTCTGAATGTTGAGCTTAAAGCCAGCTTTTTCACTCTCCTCTTTCACTTTCATCAAGAGGCTTTTTAGTTCCTCTTCACTTTCTGCCATAAGGGTGGTGTCATCTGCATATCTGAGGTTATTGATATGTCTCCTGGCAATCTTGATTCCAGCTTGTGTTTCTTCCAGCCCAGTGTTTCTCATGATGTGAGAAACTTTACATCTTCATATAAGTTAAATAAGCAGGGTGACAATATACAGCCTTGACGTACTCCTTTTCCTATTTGGAACCAGTCTGTTGCTCCATGTCCAGTTCTAACTGTTGCTTCCTGACATGTCATGTACAGTTAAGTATAAACTTCTTAAACAGGGTATTAATAAAATGTCAGTGCTAATCTGTGATTTGGTCAAAAGAACTGAAAGGGTTCTGGAAAGAGAGGGATCAGTTTAAGCTGGACGAGTTTGGGAAAGTTTCCCTTGAGTTGGAATGTTTCCATTTTTCATTTCGGGGTTTCAAATTACGAGGGCTATGTGGTCAGCCTTGAAGCTGGAAACGGAGATTCAGTGTCAAGGGCAAAAAAAGCCCCTTTGTCACTCTCTGCTAAAACAAGATGCAGCAACAGCATACACAGCCTTGCTTCTAAAGTAACAGCTCCCACTGGTGTAGACTACCTACAACCTGCCAGACTCCAGGCCAAACACTTTTGGTCCCTGACTCTCCCAATAACCGAAGAGACTGGGTTGCTGCCCTGACTTTGCAGAGAGATACGGGGAAGGCTGGAGAAGTTGGGTTATATTCTAAGAGCCAGAGAACGGTGGCGCTAGGACAACCCCAGCTCTAGAACAGCCTCTTCTGAATGCCTGTGCCTATTGTTCCCCCCGCTACTGCTCCCCTCCCACAACCGCCAGCTCCTCACAGAGTCCCCAGCACACTTCCTACATGGGCCTGGTGCACAGAAGGGCTGGTAGATGGCTGATGCAAACACAGTGAGCTGAATTATAGGGAATTTGCCTGGAGCGCCCTAGAACCTGTTGAAGCAGGTAAATCCCAGTTCCAAGATCTTATAAATAACATTACACAGAAAAAGAAAGAAAATGGTTTGGAAGCTTCTTAATATTTCCATAGGTTATCTGTTTGATAAACGGACTTTTAACTAAAAACACTATTCTTCAGAATGGTGAATTAACCGCTAAGTGCAAGAGTCTGGAGTCGGAGCTCCAATAAGCTTTGAATCCTGGTTCTGCCACTTAATTTGCCGAGTGACTGTGGGCAGTTGAACCTCTGTGCTCCCCATTTTCCTCTCCTGCTTAAAATGTGGATAATTAATAACTCTATCTGAGAGGATTGGTGAGAATTAAAGGGGATCATACATATAACACATTTAGCACTAAAGCTTGGTACAGAGTAAACATATACTAAATGGTAGCTATGACCAAACCAGTCAATCATAAAGGAAATCAACTCTGAATATTCATTGGAAGGACTAATGCTGAAGCTCCAATACTTTGGCCACCTGATGCGAAGAGCCGACTCACTGGAAAAGACCCTGGTGCTAGGAAATACTGAGGACCAGAGAAGAAGGGGGAGACAGAGGATGAGATGGTTGGATGGCATCACCAACTCAATGGACACAAACTCCAGGAGATAGTGAAGTACAGGGAAGCCTGGTGGGCTACAGCTCATGGGACTGCAAAGAGTCGAACATGATTTAGTGACTGAGCAACAACAATTATGATGATTAGGATATGCTTCACTTCTCCTGAAAAAGTGGCTCCTCTATTTCAAAGTGAAAAGTAGACTTAAGGACTCAGCACTGTACCATCTATAAATCTGAAGGCACTGATCCAAACAGAACGGAAAATGAAGAGCAAACTGCACCAGTTCCGAACCAAAAGGCGAGAAGTAATCTGCCTCCAGCTCTAGGGCTTCACCCCAGGACCATTTGTCCTCTTAACATAGCCTCGTCACACGTGTCTGCACAGCAAAGCCCCCGGTGGAAAACACACAGAGACAAGTTCACAGGCACTCAGGTTATGTTACCAGGGACAGATCGGTCCACAGGAATCAAATAACCAACGCTTAAACCCAGAAGCTCATGTTCAAGAAGAGGTGTCAATGCCGAGTTCTGTCACATCCATGAACCTTAATTAAGCCCCAGACTCTTTTTCAGGGCAGGGTGGCAGGAGGTGTCTATTTTTCCACCGATTCTCACAGAAGAGCTGGTGGTGCTGAGGAGAGTGGGCCTGGGGAAGAGAGGAGGACAAGCACTGTCCACCTATCTACACTCATCTCCAGGTGTCCAGGGAGAGAAGCTGAATTCCTGGGTGCACAGCTGACAGCTTCCTGAGAAGTCCACATGGAGAGGGCAGTGGAGGGACAGAGTCATGGGCAGTCCTTTCTGGGGTAGGCCTTCCCCCAAGGATGACTACAAGCCCTAAAGAGCAGCACCACACAAAAGCTCCCAGAGATGGTGCTGCTCATTCTTATAATGTTTCTTCAAGTTGGGCAGCCAGGGTCACCATCATTAAGTGGCCAAGGTAGGCTGAGCCAGACCCTCGACGTTAGGACTCAGTGAAAGGCTGTTTCTTGGGGGTGGCACCCGGGCCACGGCAGCAGCTTCCTTTTCATCTTTTCCTTCTAAACTGTGGGCTTCTCAACATCTAACTTCCCCTCTCCCTGTCCTCATCTCTGCCAAGAGACTAAATGCTGGGTCTTTAAATAGAGAAGGTCTTTTAAGAATGGTCTAGGGAAGAATCATTGAGAAACTTCCCACAGGAAATGCAAGACTGAGAGGGAAGAGTAAGGGCTGTGGGGGCAGGTGGTGTGAGGGGGGGATCCCTACCACTCCACCTCACTCTCATTTGAAAACCATTTGAAAATCACTCTCATTTGAATATCAGACCCTTTTGTTATCACAAAGGGTCTCGGTAAGGACTGTATGACTCTATGTCTATAAAGGGCCAGGCGCCATCTCTGGCACCTGGAAAGTGCCCTTGACACAACAGCAAGTATTAATCCTTTCTGAGCTTGACAAAACAGCAGAATTAAGGAAAGGAGTAGATGACCTAAGGTTCTGGGCAGTTATATCTGCCTTTTCCGAAGTAAAACTAACCACGACCAGGAAGAAGGATGCCAGGGCTTTGCTTAATTCAGATATCCAAAGCCAGCTCACTTTCTCTCCTTCTCCCCATCCTCTTGTTTTGGTTTTTTAAAAAGAGGGGAGCATGTCCCCTAAATATATATTTTTAACACATAAATATTTATTTTTTAAATACAAAAAGAAAACCATCATTTGTTTCTAGCTATAAAAGCAATTTGTATTCAACGTAGAAATGAAAAAAACAATAAATAGGCAAAACTTCAAACTAAACAAAACCTCCCCAAATTAAAAATAAAACTCCCAAATGATCCAGGAATTCCACTTTGAAGAGAATGAAAACACTAACTTGAAAAGATAGCTGGACCCCTGTGTCTATTACACCCTTATTTATAACAGCCAAGATATGGAAACAACTGTCCATCAACAAATGAACAAATAATGAAGTTGTGGTACATAAACACACACACACACACACACACACACACACAAACATTATGTGGCCACGAAAAAGAAAGAAATGGTGCCATTTGTGACAACATGGATGGATCTTGAGGGCATTATCCTAAGTAAAATAAGTCAGAGAAAGACAAATACCGAATCATCTCATTTATATGTAAGAATCTAAACTGAAAACAACAACAACAAACCCACTGAGCTCATAAACCAAGAGAACAGACTGGTGGTTGTCTGAGGCAAAGTGGGGAGGGAAATGGCCATGAGAGCAGCCAAACACACAGACTTCCGGCTATAAAATAAATAAGTCACGGGGTATAATATACAGTATGGCAACTATAGTTAAGAATAATTTATTGCATATTTGAAAATTACTAAGAGAATAGAGCCTAAAACTTCTCATCACAAGAAAAAATTTGTAAGTATATATGTTAACTAGACTTATTATGGTGGTCATTTGCAATCAATATTAATATAAAATCATTATATTTTACACTTGAAATCAATACAATGTTACAAGTCAATTATACTTCAATAAAACAAAAAACTTAGCAAATGAAACAACTGACAAAGGATTAATTTCCAAAATATACAAGCAGCTCATATAAGTCAATACCAGAAAAACAAACAACTCAAGCAAAATGAGGCTGCTGCTGCTAAGTCACTTCAGTCGTGTCCGACTCTATGTGACCCCAGAGACGGCAGCCCACCAGGCTCCCCTGTCCCTGGGATTCTCCAGGCAAGAATACTGGAGTGAGTTGCCATTTCCTTCTCCAGTACGTGAAAGTGAAAAGTGAAAGTGAAGTCGTTCAGTCATGTCCAACCTTCAGGGACCCCATGGACTGCAGCCTTCCAGGCTCCTCCGTTCATGGGATTTTCCAGGCAAGAGTACTGGAGTGGGGTGCCATTGCCTTCTCTGGGTAAAAAGGTAAAAAGACATTTCTCCAAAGAAGACATACAGATGACTAATAAACACAAGCAAGTATGCTCAACAATTTTTGCTCATTATTAGATAAATGCAAACCAGAACTACAATGAGGTATCAGTCAGAATGACCAACTCATTGCAATTCACATCAGTCAGAATGGCCATCATCAAAAAGTCTATAAACAATAAATGTTGGAGAGGGTGTTGAGAAAAAGGAACTCTCTTGCACTGTTGGTAGAAATGTAAATTGATTCAGCCACTATGGAAGACAGTATGGAGAGTCCTTAAAAAATATTAGGAATAAAACCACCATATGACCCAGCAATCCCACCACTAAGCATGTATCCTGAGGAAACCAAAATTGAAAAAGACATATGCACCCCAATGTTCACTGCAGCACTATTTACTATAGCTAGGATATGGAAGCAACCTAGATGTCTATTCACAGATGAATGGATAAAGAAGTTGTGGTACATATATACAATAGAATACTACTCAGCCTAAAAAGGAACACATCTGAGTCAGTTATAATGAGGTGGATGAACCTAGAGCCTATTATACAAAGTGAAGTAAGTCAGAAAGAGAAAAACAAACAGTGCATAATAATGTATATTATGGAATCAAGACAGGTGGCAGTGATGAAATTATCTGCAGGACAGCAATGGAGAAAGACATAGAGAAGAGACTCATGGGCACAGAGGGAGAGGAGGGAGGAGAGGCTGGGGTGTATGGAGAGAGTAATATGGAAACTCGCATTACCGTTGTAAAACAGATAGCCAAGGGGAATTTGCTGTAGGACTCAGGGAACTCAAACCAAGGTTCTGTAGCAACTAAGAGGGGAGGGGTAAGGAGGAAGGTAGGAAGGAGGCTCAAGAGGGAGGGCACATATGTGTATCTATGGCTGATTCATGTTGATGTTTGGCAGAAAGCAACACAATACTCTAAGGCAATTATCCTTCGATTAAAAAACAAATAAAAAAAAAAAAGAAACAAAACCAACCCAACAAAAGGTACCACATATCGTTGACTGGTCCAGAACCTTTGCAGGTATGTATATGCATTCATATATATTTGTTTTGCCCATTAAAATGGCACTATAACCTACATACATTTTTTATTCTGCTTTTCTTTTTAACAAAGTGGTTTATTATAAAAATATTCTCATGCCAATAAAGTTTATCAGCAGCAAGATTTTTAATAGCTGCACTGTAGGCCATGGCTGTGTGATAGCCGTCACTATTGTTGGACATTTAAATTATTTTGTTATGATAAGTAATACTGCAATGAAAGTTCCTCCACCTTTGCAAATACCTGTGATTATTTCCTTATGATAAATACTAGGAGTGTAATGACTGAGTCACAGGGCTAGACCATCTGGAGACTTCTGACACCTATTTCCATACTATTCCCAGCAAAGATCATGCTGCTTCAGAATCCCACCCACAGAGGGCCATTCTGACCTCACACACAGACCTTCCCTTCTTCCTCTCTTGGGTATATGAATTTTGATTTTTCTGTCAAACAAGCCCATCAAACCACTGAGACAAAAACGGGGTAGATCGCATCTAGGTTGGAATCATTATTCCAAAGTAAATGAGAGCTCTAAGAGGAGCCTGCCCTGAACCACTGCACTGTTTCAGAATAAGGGGGTGGTGAGAGAAGGGAGGGGAGGTTTGTTCTGCCTTAGCCTCTTCTCCTGAATTGAGAATTACTGGCTTCCTCCAGTCCATCAATCAGCAAGCTGAGTCTGAACACTGAATTATAGCAAGGGAATGAATGAGCTTATACATAGTAGGGACACACACGCTGAGGGCAAACAAGTCCAGTCACCCCCATCACACCTCAGCTGCGACTGACAATGGAGACATTCCGGCAGGTACGATGTCCTTAACAGAGAATGTTCCTCAGGTTCTTTTTTTAAAGGGGAGATAAAAGGATATGTGATAAAATAAGATAATCTGGGTTGGAGGCTCAAATATTCATAATGAGTATTTCAGCTAGTGAAAAAGAAGCATTCTCCTACTCCCAACCGGCGAGAAGGGACAGCTGGCATTTTGGAGTTGGCAAATTGCTCCTGAAAGATCAATGTTGTCTCTGTATTTGATAGACTGATTTGGTCTAAAGTTTATTTGTTGAAATAGATAATGTAATATTCAGGCCATCAGTGTGTACACACATATGCTGTTTTCCCTTAACCCCTTTTCCTCTGTGAAACTTCCAGAATCTGAATGCTTTACCCCCTTAATGGACCAGGGGCAAAGGTAACTTCAAATGACGTGGCTCCCTTGGGGAAAAGAGACAGAACAAACAGTTTTCAAGAACTACAAGTTATCCAAAATTCTATTGAAACTAAGAAAATGGAGTCTTTCCCCACTGCCTTCTACCATCTCCCCAATCAGAATTCTCTGCCTGCTTATAGAGACCACAAAGAAACGCTTGTTTTGATGTCTGCAAGGGGCAGGGTTATTGCTGTGGAGCCTCAAGGCTTCCACTGGTATCTGGGTGCCTGTGCTGGACACTGGGAGCGGGAGAAGCCATTCCCCTGGTGTGCTCTGCCCATTACCAGAGGCAGTGAGCACCCTGGGGGAATTTCCACTGGGGTACAGCTGTTGCTCTCTGGGTAAAATGTGGTACGTGTGGGCAGAGAAGAGCTCAAGAAATGAGTTGCCTAGAGCCAACTCATTCTGCAAGCTGCTCCTCAGAAGATGACAGACTGATTGTGTGTTTTGCAATTGCTCAGGGTTGGGGGCAAACTCCTGGTGGTTTCGCCCCAAAGCCTAGGGTCATATATCCTTCCAGAATAGCAGCTGAGATGAGTGAAAAGTAGGAATAGTTAATATTTATTTAGGGCTCATTACAAGGCAGGTCACAGAGAGCTCTGCAGTCATTAGCTCAATTCCCCACCAGAAACCACCGGCAGATAAGGAGCACAGATACACAAATTTGGTGTTCTGGAAAATCACAGAAAATCTTCCAGGACATTTTTCACTCTGGGCCTACCCCCAACTCACCTCCCGCCCTCATCTCCAGAAGTACAGGGCCAAGTGCTGCATTCACTTGAGAGGTTATGTTGCCACAAGGAATAGCCCAAATTCCCTGATAGGCCATATCCAGGAAAAGATACAGGCTCATGCGCCACTTTTAAACTACACGAGGCATAAGGAGAATAAACTAGCCTTTCTGTTGCTGATATGTTGTGTTCAGCTGGAGTCAAAACTAGAGGAACATGCTTTCAGCAAGCGGTAGCATCAACTTTCCAAAGGACCTGTGTTGTAAAGGATCAGGTGCACTTGTGATTAACTGAGGGCCATACCTTGCAAAAATAGTTTCTTTGACATGATTTATGGAAACAACTACTTACAAAGGATCTGAATTTGAGAGTGGAGTGGCTAAAGATAGAGTGACTATTTACTTAAGAACTGACATGACCAGGCCACCATCCAGAGAGCAAAGAATTTGTCTCTATTTCTAGGAAACTTCAGGACATTCTGGCCTGATACAACTGGTGATGAGTCTACAAAAACTCAGTTGCTATGTGGATAATTTGGTCAAGTACTTCAGGCAGGTGAGAAATTATCTTGTACATCTTCTGTGTTAATGACTACCTCTGGATAAAGGAATTCTTAACTCATGAACAAACAAGTTTTGTTTTGTTTTGTTTTTCCCCCAAAACTAAAATGGTTTCATTCAACAAATACTTATGAAGCATGTACTGTGAGCCAGGACTGCTGGGGACACTATGTGATATATAATAACAGTAAGATGCTCACTCTCATGGGGTTTAGAGTGTCTTGAGGAGAGATGGACAACAAGCGAGTCAGTTAGGAGGCAAGATAAGACTGCAGAGGAGAAGTGTTATGAAGAAAATAAAACAAGGAGACAGTGATGGTAGACAGTGATGGGTGCGGTTTGGAAGGGTCAGGGCAGGCTAGGGTGTGTGAGGATTAGGGAAGATCCTTCTAAGGCAGCAGGAACAGGTGTTGCTAAGGTCCTGAGGCAAGAATGAAGTGTGTATTGCAGGAGGAACAGAATAAGCATAGGAACACGGCAAGCAAGGGAGATGGTCACATGAAGTGAGGCAGGAGAGCTCAGGTAAGGTAACCAGTCAGAGCCAGGCCACACAGGCCAGGAGAGACAGTTGGGATTTCATTCTGTATTCAACTAGAAGGCACTGGAGAGTTCTCAACAATTTCCTGAATCTGAAGCATTNCAAGCAAGGGAGATGGTCACATGAAGTAAGGCAGGAGAGCTCAGGTAAGGTAACCAGTCAGAGCCAGGCCACACAGGCCAGGAGAGACAGTTGGGATTTCATTCTGTATTCAACTAGAAGGCACTGGAGAGTTCTCAACAATTTCCTGAATCTGAAGCATTACTAAACGTCTGATGTGCTTATAGAATTAAAAAAAAAAAAAAAAAAAAAAAAAAACCCCACTGAAAAAACCGCAAAGGTGAGTGCCATTTCCCAAGTAGCGGGAAGAGGGGACGGGGCACAAGTTCTACTTTCTGCAAAACTCATTGTTCAGAAATCTTTTTCAATGTATTTTATGTTCTTACTCATTCCTACAAAAAACAAATCTGTATTACTAAGTTCTAGGCACTGTGCTGGGTGNCCACTGAAAAAACCGCAAAGGTGAGTGCCATTTCCCAAGTAGCGGGAAGAGGGGACGGGGCACAAGTTCTACTTTCTGCAAAACTCATTGTTCAGAAATCTTTTTCAATGTATTTTATGTTCTTACTCATTCCTACAAAAAACAAATCTGTATTACTAAGTTCTAGGCACTGTGCTGGGTGCTGAGGAAATATGATGGAGAAAACATCATTGGCCCACAGAGTATGAGACAAATACAGACAATGACAATACACTGTGATTACACCCTATGGCGGGGGGTGGGGGGCGGTTAGTGCTTCCCTAATACCCAGGGATTCTCTACACAGTCTAGGAGAGAGAACAGGGGCGAGCAGGGAGAATCACGGAAGGTTTTCCAAAGGAAGTGACCCCTGAAGGAGAATAACACAACATTCTCCAGAGGTAAAAAGGCACAGGGCAAGGTTGAGGAAGTAAAACAAGTGCAGCTGGCCCAAGTGCAGGGTTTGAACAGGGTCAAGCAGGGGTGTATTACCCAGGGCCTCTCAATTAACAAGGATTCTGGAGTTTATGGTATCAATGGTGGGGGAGGGGTATCAAGACTGTAAAGAAGCAGGAGAGTTCAGGGTTGCACATCCCATGGGTTGTAGTACAGAGCATGAGCTGGAGGGACCAGTCAAGGGTAAAGAACACCAGAAGGTCTAGGGCTAGGGAGGGACAGACACAAACGGGATGATATGAGAGAGCCAGAAATGACAGGTCTAGATAACTGATGCCCCCCTGATGGCTCAGTCGGTAAAGAATCTGCCTGCAACGCGAGACCTGGGTTTGATCCCTGGGCTGGGAAGAACCCCTGGAGGAGGGCATGGCAGCCTACTCCAGTATTCTTGCCTAGAGAATCCCCATGGACAGAAGAGCCTGGTGGGCTACAGTCCATGGGGTCACAAAGAGTCAGACACAACTGAGCGACTAAGCACAGAACAGATGATTGATGAGAAGTTAGTGTAAGAAGTAAAGGAAGCTGGCTAGGTTTCCAGGCACCTGATGGAGAGTGGCAAAATACATGGAAACAGGAAATGCAGGGTTATGAGAGGAAGCATTCGTGCATGAAGTCGGCTGGTGCTGGGGCTTGGCAGACAACTGGACACTTGGGTCTAAGGCAGACACATGGGAACAGGCAGAAGACTGGGATACAGAGAGTCTTCAGCATGTTGCTGGCAACTGGAACCACAGAAAATGATGTGATCCACTGAAGAGTTAAGAAGAAATAATTTTTAAGAGAAAAGGAACTCTCAGAAGAGACAGGCAGAGAGCGAGCAAGAAAATCAAGAGAGTGTGGTGCCACCCAAGACAAGCCAAGAGAGGACTTTAAACAGAGGGGTCCATTGACCATGCCCCATACTGCCAGCAATGAAGCAAGACGGGGGCTGAGAAGGATCCTTGAGGTTTGACAGGGCAGACGCTGGTGACCTGGTGAGAAGCAGGGTCAGCAGGGTAGCTGGGGACAAAGCCCAGGCTGAGAGGGGAGGGTGGAGTCTGGGAAGGAAGTGGAAACAGGAGAGATGCCTATATTTAGTCTCAAGAATAGGGATGAAAAAAATTCAGCACAGAACTTTCCCCACATTAACAAATCAAATGTGAATTTTCCAAACATTGGAAGTAACTCCAGATTTAAACAAAAAAAGGGAAATAAAAGGGCTATTTGGGGGCAAATTGCCTGAGGCAAGAAAAGCTGAAGAAACCTCAAGACGTCTCCCTCTGAATCATTTTGAAGTGGTCACCTTACAGCCTGGAGGTAAGGACCTTGCCTCCCTCCTGTGAGCTTTGCCCCAGGTAGGGGCGGGGGGGGGTGGTGATGCCAGGAAGCCTGACTCCAACCATGGTTCACTGTCTGTTCTGAGATGCAAGGGCAGCTTGCAGGGGAGAGAGCATCGCCAGAAGGTGAGAAAGCCACGGGAAAAGCATCACACGTGGTCATGGTCTGGTCTGAGAGGCTGACACGACTACTGTTTACACTTGAGCTGTCTCCTTGCTGCCTCACTTGCTTATCAACCCAACAACTATTTACTAAACACCTCCATGATGCTGGGAAAGATTGGATGCTGAACAGCAGTAAGGTCCAGCCCAGTGAGGAAACTTCGCATCTAAACAGAAGATTATTCTGCAGTTAGTTAAGGGGGGTATGGTGGGCTCAGCATCCTGGAGTCATGGGATGCATTTCTTGGTCTGCTCTGTGCACACTGTGTGACCTAGCGCAGGGGAGATAACCTTTCTGAGCCTCAGTTCCCCCATATGAAAAATGAGGTCATAGCAGGCTGCCTCCTGGCTTGTTTAGTCATTGGGTCCAACTCTTTTGTGACCCTGTAGCCTGCCAGGCTCCTCTGTCCATGGGACTTCCCAGGCAAGAATACTGGAGTGGGCTGCCATTTCCTTCACCAGGGGATCTTCTCAACCCAGAGATCACATCCAAGTCTCCTGCACTGCAGGCAGATTCTCTACCACTGAGCCACTAGGGACACAAAGGGGGCTGATAGTGAGAAAATGTGAACATCTCACTCAGCTCACTGGCACCACTGGAGCCCTGGAAGGATGGTGGCAGCTGTACTTGTGTCAATGACAGAAATCTAATGACAGACATTGGCCCTGGCTACTTTGACAGCTTGGGAAATCTGTGTAGTGGAGGGCAAAAGGGTCAGGGAAGGCTCTCCAGGGAGCTCACAGTGGATCCAGTGAGGGCCAGCAGATGTCAGCAAGTGCAGGTTGGGGGCGGCGGGAGGGGGGGGGACACCAGGCAGGGGGAATGGCAGTCTCCTGCCTTTCCATGTTACTCACAATGTTGTTAACCCCACACAATAAGCATGATGCTGTTTTTTTTTTTTTTTTTTTTTTTTTCTGGTGCTGATTCCACAGGAAGGGCACAAAACTTGGAATCAGAAGGTCCAGGCTTGCAGGGTAGCCTTCCAGCCTGCCACACCGATGTGAATAGGCCACCCAGCCCTCTCAGCCTCAGTTCCTCTCATTCACAAAATGTAGGCGCTAGCTGCCCTCATTTCTCAGCCAGTCAGTCCTTATTTATCAAATACCTACTAACTGCACTGCCAAGTGCCAGGGACACAGCCACGAACCAGAAACGGGCACGGGTGTGAGGTATGGTGCAGTTTAGTGCAAGAGTGAGAGGAGTAAGTGGGCAACTAGAATACAGTGTGCAAAGTGCTGTGACTGGAGTCAGTGAAAACATCACACAAAACAGGCTCTGAAAAGCGGGAAACCCTATCAGTGTATCTTGTAGTACTTCTCTTACAGCGCCAGCCAGATTCTAAACCTCCCAGGAAGTTTGCTAGACTTGTAGTCTGCTGATGGCACCTTCTTTTCAAGAAAGCTATGGGTCCACGTGCACATAAAATACATGTATATATTGACTCTCTACACGCTGTCACGGGCAGGCTCTCGGCCTGGTCATCAACTGTAACAGAGCATCTTGGCATTTGATAAGGCCTGCCCACACTGGGTAACATTATGCTTGGTGATTTCACATACATTTCACGGACCCAAACCCTACAGGCTTGTGATGCCGTCTGATATGCCGATTCTTTCATTCAACACCCACTTCGTGGCAAAATGTCAGCCAAGCAGTGCTCTGATAGGTTGAAGGTACAAAGACAAGTAAGAGGATTCCTGGTCCAAAGGCAATCACTTTAGTGAGAAAGACACTGAGTGCTAATGTAAAGAGGTATTATGATTAATGCTATGCTGTATCCAGCTAGAGTGATAGTATCATCTGTCACTTAAACTAGGACCATGAAAGAGGAGTGAAACTACTAAATGTATACCTGGGCTGTGAACATGAATTGCGCTATACAGTCCTTAGAAGAATACAGAGGTCCAATTTTTGCTCAAAGTAATGACAGATAAATGTCAGAACCAAAGCAAATTGATACTGTAGCCTGACTCAACGTAACTAATATTTTTGCTCTCCAGGAAACTAGTTACCCCCTTTCATGCTTCCTTGCAAAATACTATATCTTTTGCTTATTGGACCCTAAAGGGGCATTTGTGGATTTCACGATTATGAGCTGAAAATTGCATAAGGATGATAAAATACTTAGACACCTTTTTTTTTAATGGCAGAAATCTACATTATGGTATTTTAAGTTTCCATGCCATTTCTATGCTTCTGCCTAATGGCCTGCCATTTAGGTTTATGCTAAATGCTCATCTAAAGAATTTCCCTCCTCAGCTTCCAAAATGAACAGTCTTTCTAAGTACTTTTTAATATTAGCATTTAAAATCCTTCTCCAAGTTACCCTAGGGCTATTTCAATTTAATTTCTCAGTTTTAGACTCATTCTCCGTATATCCAATGGTAAAAGGGCTTCTACTTTAATGTATGTTACCATAGAGGTGACATTCCCAGAAAGATGAACTGGGGGAAGGACTAAACATATGCTGGAGACGTCCACAGGTTACAGGGTTTGGAAGTCACTCTCTTGCCTAAAGAGCTCCCTTGCCAGCAGAAGTAATTTCCCAGGTGAAATTCACTTTAAAGGAAAAGTCCCATAGGATGAAAGCCCACCATTTAAGAAGTAAGCTTATGTTTATAAATACACAAGTAGACTTGATGGCCTGATATGTCGATAATCAGATTAACTGTAATTGACTAAGCAGCAGACATCTCACTACACAGATGACATGACTTTTCATCTTTCTTAAGGGACAAATGCATAGCCAATCTTTGGCTTAGAAATGACACATATCTCATAAAGATGATTCTGTCTTCTTTTACAGGTCATATTTCAGATGAGAAATTTTAAAAGAGAGGGAAAAAAAGTCAAAGTTGGTTAAAAAAAAATTCCTTATGTCAGTTCTCTCCCAAACCTAAGAATCAGAAAAAAACCTAAGTCTATTTTTGCAAAAAACAAAGTATATCAAGTATATTAGAAAGTATATAGAATTTCAGGACCAGGTATGTACTAGGAATCCTCTACATTTTGGTATCCATAATCAGCCTCTTATAATAGACACTAAAAAATTGGTAAAAGGAAAAAAAAAAAAGCTGTTCTCCTAAAACATTCCTGAAAACACATATTTTCAAGAGAAAACTATCATGCAAAGCTGCAGTGTGGCAGACACCCTTTCTTCATGACAAGATGACAGCAAAGAGGCTTTCCCTTAGTGTTACCGGAGCACCACAGTCCCTAAGCATCTTGCTTAATGCATCCCCTGGGTTGCCTCTCATGGTGTTTATCAGTCCCTCTGCTTATAAATTCTGCCAACTGTAAGCACGACCCTAGAGGCCTGAACTTTCCTGGTTAAAATAATACAACCACTGAGGTCACTTGTGAAGCACTAGAAAGTAAGAGCTAGCTCTTATGTCACCTAAACAGCCATAAACAAGAGAGAGACTCTGGGGCTCCTTTTACATAGCAAAGGAAAATTTTTTTAAAGAGTTGGAGCAACAGATGTATTCTGAGCACATGGGTTCTCTGGCATTCTTCCTGTAGTTCTGTATCAAATTTGAAATGTAGTTAAATCACAGGTTTACACTTAAGCTTGCTTATCTCTGATAATGGACTTGGACACATATCAAAGAACCTGCCCAGGGGCACTTATCAGTCCCTGACAGGTATGAGGCTTATGAGTTCAATATAGTACTTCATTGCTCACTTGTGTAGAAACTCAGATGTAGTGTATCAGCCAGTATTTAGATAAAGGCTCCAATTACCTGTGATCCTCGGTAATCCTATATTGCTCCAAGGTTGCCTGGTTATAAACTACAGATTTAAAATACTCTCACGGTGGATAATTCATAGCCAGGGGCTAGAGGTCTAACTCTATATCTATAAATAAAACATGAATATCCTAAAACTTGTTTGGAGAATGGGGAGGTTTCTCCCTTTAATTTTTATATTGATTTATTACTCTGAATGGATATTATCTCAGTTGATAAAATTTCTGAACATTATAAAAGGGTATCAATATTAAAACACAAATAGGGAACAGTAAGTCTGTCTTCCCACTGACCCCCTCTTCGGAAGTAACCACCATTACGAGTTGCTTGTATTTCCTTCTGGAGATGTGAACATGAACATACAAGCTTATGTGTGTGGATGTGCCTGCATGGGCACCTATGTGTGACTCCCTCTTCTTTTAAAAAACAAATAGTAGCGGGTTTTTACACTGTTCTGAACACTGCTTGTTTTCTTTAACATATCCTGCAGACTGCTAGCTCCAACAGTCCCTAAAGCCTTGCCCCTCTTTTCTTTTCAGTGGCCCTATCACATTTCACTGCAGACATGGATCTTACCCAGCTACACCTTTACCAAAGAACACACAGGTTGTTTCCCATCTTTTGCCTTCTAATGGGACAGAATCTCAGAGCTGGGATAGGACAGGAAAGGCACTGCTTAAATACTGACGTTTTGTCCTACTTACTGCCATTTTTTCTTTTAAACACAACAATGCCTAAACAACATGGAGAGGATGTTCAGAAGAAATGGACGGCAGCCTCCCTGGTGCTACACGCAGGAAGATGAACCCTCTCCTCTCTGCTAGAGCTAATGGCTGGTTTCCAAAGCTGAGGGAGTTTTGGTGTTACCCTTGAGCAGGAGCTGAATTCTGGGAGGAGGAGGTATTTAGCTTTGCCAGAACTCAATTCATCCTGTTGGGCAGAACAGACTTGGCATCCAAGCTGCCTCCACCAAACAAAAATTCTCTGTAAGGTAAAACCTCTTAGTTTAGGGAGCCTAGCGCAGAATCTAGGTCAAGGTCTTCCCTCCCTTCCACACAGTGTCTTGCAGGAATCTCTTCCTATGGGGGCTCTAATTCTGGACTTATACAAGCCTTAGACAAAAAAAAAAAAAACCTAAACTCCCAAACAACAAGGTGGTGAGAAGTTTCTGGAGCTGAAATGCCTGGACTCTGA
>SJYA01001146.1:1110460-1128662 GCA_006410615.1 Neotragus moschatus
AACCAGTCAATCCTAAAGGAAATCAGTCCTGAATATTCACTGGGAGGACTAATGCTAAAGCTGAAACTCCAATACTTTGGCCATCTGATGTGAAGAACTGACTCATTGGAAAAGACTTTGATGCTGGGAAAGATTGAAGGTGGGGAGAAAAGGGGATGACAGAGGATGAGATGGTTGGATGGCATCACTGACTCAATGGACATGAGTTTGAGTAGGCTCCAGGAGTTGATGACAGACAGGAAAGCCTGGTGTGCTGCAGTCCATGGGGTTACAGTCGGACACAACTGAGTGACTGAACTGAACTGAACATACTGATTACATATTCATATTCTAGAGGAGTGTCTTAGGTTTCCACTGAATATTTTTAATACAGAAGTCTAATGCTTCCTGAGCTATGCCAAATTCATTGGGTTACTTGGTAAACTGCTTGTACGAGGCACACCAAGAGTGAAGTGTAAGGCAGGAAGCTGGCTTGGACTGTGTTTCGGCCAGGAGCATTCAGATCATGGTTAACAGAGCTCTCTATGGCGTGATTCTGAGCAAGCCCTATTCAAAATATCAATTTCAGCTCAAAATATCAAAATATCAGCTCAAGTTCTATTAAGCTTCCCTTTGTATTGCCACTGGAATTGGTTACTAAATTGTACCTAGAAAAGGATAACTCCAGGAGCTGACATTTCTTGAAGTAGAAGACGAGCCTGGAAAAATCATCTGAGCTTGCAAAGAAAAATACTCTAAGAAGAGTTTCTTTCTTTGCAATGATGAAGCTGGATATTTACTTTTGGTCATATTACCTAATTGACTCATACTAAAATTAAAGGCATAATTAATAATTGGCTCGTGAAGCAGAGGAAATTTAACTTAGAATTTTCTAATAGACAAAGACACAGAAAAAATAGCCCTCAGCCCTACACAGAGATTTGGATGTTGCATGAAATTTTACTAGCAAAACTTCTCTTGACACACAGCAAGGTCTTCTTACTTATTTTTCCTGGCTATTCTAATTCAGAGATTAAAGTACTACTAATTCTCAGGAACTTTCCTTTTCCATGTAAGGTCACAAAATAAACCTTCAAAGTATGAATTAATTTTCAATTTAATAGGACATTTGGTGTAGGACTTTACACAAGAAATTGTTACTGATTTTTGCAACAAGTATTACTGAACTCCCAGTTTTTTGGCAAGAAAAAAAATCCTAATGAAAAAGTCGGTAAAAGCATCTGCCTACAATGCGGGAGACCCAGGTTCAATCCCTGGGTTGGAAAGATCCCCTGGAGAAGGAAATGGCAACCCACTCCAGTATTCTTGTCTGGAAAATCCCATGGACAGAGGAGCCTGGCAGGCTACAGTCCATGGGGTTGCAAAGAGTCAGACACAACTGAGCGACTTCACTTCACTTCAATGAGAAAGTCTCTTGTTAGGGATGGGAAAAAAAATTTTAACCGCAATGTATTCAAATTATCAAATTCCAACTTTTCATTTCTTTCAATATTTTTTCTCTATATATCACTCTTGTGGTGTAAATTTTTAATTTTAGGTCATGTAAGTTGTTAGATCCATAGACCTTTGTAAGAAAAAGAAATAGGAACTGTACCATCTTTTCTTTTACAAACCCAATGCTTGAAAATTGGCAGAGTCTGAGAGGCAGACAGTCTCCTGGTTAAAAGGATAAAAATGTTGGATCATTAAACCAGAACTCCTCCTTATTCTACTCTCAGTAAACTGGACCGAGGCAGACAAGGAAGTTACAAATCTAAAGCAGATCTAGAAGATGAAGGAAGGAGATTATTGGACATCCTATCCATACAACATAAACTGCAAAGGCCCTTCATTCAACCACAAATATTTCTGAATGAATCACCAGATCACTCACTTATTTACTGCTTAGAATCTGTCTCTCACTGGCAGTAATGTTCGCCTTATATCCAAAGCTCTGATTTTCCCCCATGTGGACTCTGAGAGAGAGCACTGATAAGAGCAGAGAGTATTTGATAAGTCTCCATTTGAGCAGAGAGTATTGATAAGTCTCTTTTCTATTGACTGAACAGAAGGTATTTATTATGTGTCTGTGGGCTGATGGGGAAGAGACCGTCCCTCAGATCTGGTGGTTCTGGCGGCTCACACTGTGCAGGTAGGCTACGCCAGCAAACACTCAACTGGTGGTGCCATATAACCATATGGACACACAAGCCGGAGCAAAATCTCTGTTACACTGAGATTTAAGAAAGGGTAGAAGCTCAAATAAGAGCAGTCAGTGGTATTCCTCTGCTAATAATTATCTAAATTGCAGGCTTCACTTGGGATAGTGCTGGGTCTAACAGCCGTCTGAAATGATCACCTTGTCTGTGTCGGTCACCAACATGTGGACTGGTTCACTGTGTTCGGAATGCCTATGACTCTACTTCTTGATCTTCTGCCAGTTCATTTTCACTGTGACAACCGCACATCACAAGTACCGCCATAGATGGCTCGGGGAGTAAGTCCCCTAATTCCACTTTTACACAAAGGGTCAAGAGAAGAATGGTAAAGAGGAGGTGTGTGTGTGAGAGGCGGGGGCTGCTTCTCCCCCAGAGCAGACAGAGAGCTGTGTGGCACTCCTATCGTGAGGCCTATGCTATAAGGCACAGTGTGTGGAAGGGAGGGGAGGGAAGGGTACAGATTTCCTCCAAGACAAGGTTGAAGTCAACACACTTGAAGATCAGAAATCTCTCTCATGCTTCAGCCTTGGATTTCCCAACCGTCAAGCAGTACTCTCCAAGTCTAAATGCTGAAGTTTGTGGGCTATGATCATTTCTGTCAGTGATGTCTGATATGACACGAGAATAGCCCTGCCAGCCTCCTTCTCCCATTCTATCTCTCGGGTGCCACTGTCCTCAAACTCTATCCTGCGTCTTTCACCTGCTGAAATCGTCAAAGGTTTTGAGTACAGTGGAAAGCAAAATAAACTGAACAGGGCTTTCCAATTTTCTCAAAACCCAAGATGATTTCTCTCTATGTCACTGCTACAGTCACCAGAAACTACATAAAACACCTATTTTCAGTGTGTCTAATCACAAATGGTGTCACTTCTTTTACAAGAGAAGCTGAAAAGAATGATAAAAGTACTGAATTATTCCTTTTCATTACAGGAAGCGTGTTATCTTACTATCCAGAAGGCAGAGATGGGTAGTGAGGAACACAGGTGCCTTATGCTGTGTGACTGAGTTTCCAGAGCAACTGCTGATTATGATGGAGTAACTCTAACATATGTCCATAAAGGTCAGAAGTCAAGGTTTTTCCATTATATATTCTGTTTTAAAATGGGGCTTTTAAAGGAAATTGGGTAGACCGAGAAAGATGAAGATCAGGTGAAAGAACTATATACAGCTCAAGAAAATGGAACTCCTGAAATTTCACAATGTTGGTTGATAGGATGGGAGAGGAATTCATAAATAGCCAGCTGACTTTCTGGTTTCCTAAGTTAGGGCTTCCTAATTTATTAAGAAATCTGAAATCAGTCCAGACCTAGAGGTCTAACTGGATCCACTCTACTTAGCTGCCTGAGACAGATTTCCTCTGCTGTCCCAAAAGAGTTATCATTTACTAAACTCCATGATCTGGAGTCATGGACAGATCAACCTTGGGAGAAGTCATTTGGTCACTGAATGAATGATTTAAATACCACTAATTTCATTTAAAGCAAACCAAAAATAACACCTTCCTGTACAGCCCTTATTCTTTAATCAAATGGCAGGTATCTCCCTCAGATTATTAGTTACTAAGAATATAACTGACGTTAAAAAAAGAGAATTCTTCCTCACAAAGACGTATAGCACAACTTAAAGGAGCAAATAAATTAAAGAATGACAATTGCAAAACTGAGTAAATATCTGTTTTAAATTGAGTTTTCAAAACAGAAAAATATAAGCATGTGCTTGTAAAAAAAATTCTAAAATGATAAAAAGGCCAGTGATGAAAAATCAATGTCCCTTCCAGCACAAGCCACTGTCGAGTCTGCCTTCATTATAGAAAACCACCCTAATTCATTTTCCTGTATCTTTCTAGAAATACTACAAACACATACACATATCTGTCTGAGTATATACTCCTGGGTTCATATATATAAGTATGTACACTAATGGTTTTCAAAAGTAGCTGCATATCAAATCACCAAGGAAGTTTAAGAAACATACCAAAATTCAGATGCCACCCAGATCAATGAACTCTGAGGTTCCAGGGAAGGGGCTTATGTGCTGGAATTTTTCATTTTCGTTTCCTCAGGTGCTAAAGTGTGGCTGGGCTGAGACCTGCACACCACCCTACACCTTGCTTTTAGCATGCTCCATACCTGCACGTACAGAACAATCTCATTCTTCTGCTGTAGGTAGCAGTTTACATTATGATTTATTTCAGCAGCCCTTTACTGACAGTTATCCCTTCTGGTACCACAGTTTGGCTTTTATAAATGGCACCACACTATACCTCTGTGCTAGAGAGCATCCACTCCTCTCTGGGAGGAGCATCTGCCCTCCTCTCTGGGCGCTAACCAGCATGGATTTCTTGTTGGGTTCACCAATGGGGAGCTCCGGCAGGAGATCAGCAGGAGGAAGGGGAGAGCCAAGGTATTTATTCCCTGGTCTCCCTTTCTGAGAGGTCACCTCCACCTGGCCGAATCCCTTGACCAAAGGGCCTTTCAAAGTGCTGACCTGATAGAAGTCTCTCTCCTTCTGGGTTCTAGTAACCACTTTCTACTCAAATCCCTTTGGCCTAAGGATGGTAATTAGTTGGCTGCTATTAGCTCTGGTTTACTGTACTAATAACTCTTGTGATTCTCCTATTCTCACCCCTTTATAAATAAATTCTCCTTGAATAATGCTATTATTGCTATTAATGCTATTAATAGCATTAATAATGGTATTAATGCTATTATTATGAAAATAATGTTATTTTCATTGTAGACTGATGTTTCTTCTTAGGATTCCAAAAGGTCAACCCTGGATGGCATCTATGCCTTTATTTCTTTGTGGAGAATGCTGTCCTGGTTCCTTCTGAGAACACTGGCTTCTTCACAAAGGGCAACAAGAGGTAATAAGGTTACCTTAAAGCAGCCATTTTATCCCTTTTTCTGAACGTTTTTGACAACAGCCAGGGAACAGCCCCATTACCTCTTCAATGTGCAAGGAGTATTGGAAGTATTCTGAAGCAATGGCTTAGGGAGTACCTGACTGCTTTCTTGAGAAGGAAGCTGACAGACACTGAAGAAAAACAGAACAAAGGCAGTGGATGACTAAGATGCAGAATTTCAGGATGCTTTCTTTTCAGAAACAATTTTTCTTTTTGTCACATGACAGTCAAATTGACAAAAAGTTACAGGCTGGAAAGGAATCCCTGAGGCTAAATTATCACTCAGTGAAAACTCAGAATTGCAACTGGGTTGCAGTCTAATTAGTGTTGCTCCAACTGGCCCCACCCAATGGAGAAATAATAGGGCAGATGCCTGACAAGGCTCTCAAGAGCAAACGAGTAAGCCTGATGACTGTGAGCAAACAGCTTGTAGCTTGACTTGTAAAGGGAGTGCTTCTACTGATTTCTATGTATTTTATTATTTGTAGTTCATTTTGTTTCAGTTTTTTTATTTTAAAATTATTATCTCAGTATTTTTAATTGGGCTGCTCTGTGTTACACAAGGATCAAACAAATAAACAAAAATAAACATTGCTGCTAAACCTGAAAGAAATCAACACTAGGGGTTTGTTCACTGGTGGTGGGGAGACAGTTTAACAGCCAATAAAGATAAGGTAATTTTTAAAATTACAGAAGTAACCGATTTACATTGACCATTTATTACGACCCTGGCCATTTACTAAATATTATACAGTGATATCTCATCTGACTCTCACAACAAATCTTGAATGCAGGTATTATTCTTAATTGGGGCTTCCCTGATAGCTCAGTTGGTTAAGAATCCACCTGCAATGCGGGAGACCTCCGTTTGATCCCTGGGTCGGAAAAATCCACGGGAGAAGGGATCTGCTACTCATTCCAGTATTCTTGGGCTTCCCCTTGTGGCTCAGCTGGTAAAGAATCTGCCTGCAGTATGGGAGGCCTGGGTTTGATCCCTGGGTTGGGAAGATCCCCTGGAGAAGGGAAAGGCTATCCACTCCAGTATCTGGCCTGGAGAATTCCATGGACTATAGTCCATGGGGTCACAAAGAGGCGGACACAACGGAGCAACTGTCACTTTCACTATTATTACTTACCATTTCAAGGAAGAGGTCTAACTCAGAGACGGCAAGTAACTTGCCCAAGTTTACACAGCTAGATATACCAGAGCTAAGGTTTCACTGCCCAGGCCACATTGGCTTTTCCTTAACTCAGATCCCAAGGCTCACTGATGCTTTGTGCATGGCAGAGTCGCTTGTTATGATAGAGCCTGTTTCAGTCTTCAGATACCTATGTGCACATATCTCTATATAAGTGAAATCACTATTCGTTTGCAGAATCTCTGCCATAATGATACCATCCATTATGAGAAACATATTTCCCCCTCAAAAATAGTGTTTCAGAATAGCATTTCATTAAACTATGGAATCCTGTTTTAAGAGGCTGAAGTACTGTAAAACCATCTTCTGTGGTCACATACATTTAGGAAATGCAGCCTAAGACATGCCCCTCGGGAGATTCACAATGGACATATTAAAGGCACAGAAGTCCTCTTGTTAAGAATCTGTTGAACTTCGCCCCATTCCACTCTTTGCACTTGTCTCCCATTTCTGCATCAGTCTGGTGAATGGTGATCTACAAGTCTCATATCTTCATACATGCTGATGCTGACTCAACACTCAGTATCACATACCCTGAGATCTCTTTTTCTGTCAAGACCCAGTGTGAGGGTCTTGATTTTCTTGGGTTACATACACAGCAGATGCACAGTAAGAATATCTATTGGCTTGATTAATTGATGAACCCATCCTGTCTCGATTTATGACCAAAAGGCAAGCATTTGCAAAGCAGCTGGCTGGCTTCCTTGAGGAGCTTTAAAGGAAAGCACTGGCGAGCTAATCGGATTCCCCTGAGGGCCAAGGGCCGGGTGCTCTTAAGCTCCACTATGGTCATCACTGCAGGGACAATCAAAGTGCCAGTGATGACACAGGCTTGGCCCTGAGAGCTTTACATTGATGTATATCCAGATTTTATTCTTGTGGAAGTCTATCAGCCTAAGGCACTGTGACTATGGTTCTCAGACTTGAGGACCACGTGTCAAAACGACCTGCCGGGCTTGTTAAACCACGATTGCTAGGCCCCTCCTCCAGAGTTGTCTATCCTGTAAGTCTGGGTGGGGCTTGAGAACATGTACTTCTAACAAGCTCCCAGGTGATACCAATGATGGTGGTCCCAGGACCACATTCTGGGAACCACTATACTGAGCTAAGACCCTGCCCAGAAAGAGTAGCATGCAGAGACCAAAGCAGCCTACAGTACAAGATTTTCTAGATTCTTAACTCAGAGAGACATTAAAAATAAGACCTTAAGGCTGTTTCCAACTAGAAATGTGTTCCTAGCTAAGTAAGCATCTGCTTTCCAGATTGACTGAAAAGATTTAAAGTAATTCCTGAACTCCAATATGCTTTTTATTTACTTAATTTAGGATCTGGATCTCCCAGTAAGATTCCTCCAAATTATATACATAGGGAGGAGAGAGACAATCCCAGTTCTAATCCAAATCGAGAAAAACAGCCACTTAGTATTCCTTCCAAGTCCACTTACAGGCATAATAGTGCTGAAAGCCATGCAAAATCTTAAGCTTACTTCCTTCCCTAAAGGCACTACCAAAAAGTGGAGATTTAAAATGCTTAACACCTACTTACATAGACAAAATACAGCTAACTCCAGAATGAAACTTGTTCATTCCTATATTTAATTAAACTCCAAGGTTTCAGCATCTACCATGTCATGGCAAATGTGGGGCATTATTTTAGACTATTTAGTAAGATTAATTAGTTTATAGAAGAAAATGCAGACCCTTTCCATGATTTTAGCTTGTAAAGGGGGGAAGAAAACAATCCGTGTGAAGGAAAACATTGTTCCCTTTTTGATTTCCACTCTGTCAGGGACGCCAGCTAAGCACTGAACGGTGTTTGGTCCCCATCTCCTCCCATACCCCCTCTGCCGACCGGTTGGAGATACCAAGCCCACAGACAGCCCTGGTGCTTGGGAAAGAAATCCTGTGGGTCATGAAGAGAGTGAGGCCTGCCCTGAGCAATTTTTTTCTGTGGAAAGAAAAAGAAGAACCGCTAACAACGAAATGCATTTATCCAATAAAAACCGGATGGATCACGAGGCAGGATCACCACCCTCGACCAAGTGAGATCTTGGCTGGGTAATGGGAAAAGCTGACAGGAAGCCTCTCAGAAAACAAGAATGTGGGTGACATCAGTGACAATCTCTGAAAATGCCAAGGGAACCTAGTCTGGTACCAAACCGAACCTGGCTAGGTATCCAACCTAGCCTTGGAAAAGCTATGGTCATGGTGGCCGCAGGAGCCTGAGATGGAACAGTGATGGTTCAGGGCTTGTCCAGGAGATGACCACAATTGAGCAGGCAGGAACTACCGTGGGGGTGGTGAGGAGTAACAGGAAAAGGAAAAGGATTCCTTGTGCAAATCATTTTACTTTCAAGCTGTTTGGCAAGGTGGGAAGCACCGCCAAATTTTCAGGCAAAACTGTCTGAAGAGATCTTTTATGTTTAGGGGCAGGTGAGAAAAAATATCCTCAATCTAACAGGAAAGATCCTCTTCCCACAGAAAGCTGATTTAACCTCAGACGAAAACTTCCTTTTTCAAATCCCTGCATTCCAAAGAATGACAAATAAAGATCACTGGAGCAAACTCATAGCTGCCTGTTGGGTGTGACTCTTTTGGCATAAAATAGCATTTAGATGGTAAAATTACTTTAAAAAATATGCCATTAGTTATCACTTGTCTAATGCCTCTTATTCATTTAGTGATTTATCTGGACCCAATAAATAACAGTGAGGCATGCAGCTTATTAGGTACCCAGTGGGGTGTGGAGGTTTCCTATGTTTTAGGAACAGGCCTGTCTACCCCGGTGGGTCTAGGTTTAAGGTGGGGCAGTACCTGCCTCTACAGTAGAAGCTCCTTCTTTTACTAGTAACTCAAAGACTGATCTGACAGCTCCAGGCCATCAAGACAGGAGGCCAGTGTGGAGAATGGTCAGAACAGCCTGGGACACCTCTCTGCACCTGAATAACACACACCAGAGATGAGGGAATAAAGGGACAGGAAGGACAGAGTAGAAGAGCACCCCTGACGGGTTACTGATAATTGCCATTCATAGTGCTGAACACGTAAATGACACAAAAGATGATCTCGTTTAAACATCACAAAACCTTTTCATGGAGGGTATGATTACCCTATTTTACAGATGGAGAAACTGAGGCAGAAAGTACTAAAGTAACTTGCCTCCTTCCCCTCCAAATCCATACCTGCTTTTCTCTATGTTAATTTTTTCCACAGAACTTTTCAACATTTGCTATCTGAGATTCTGATATTACCTTTCTAGAATATAAAATCAATGACAGCAGAAACAATACAATTTCTTATCACCCTATCTTTAGGATTCAGAACAACAGTGTTCATTTATTGAGTGAATGTTGACTGAATAAGTAAAACAGAAGTCAACTTTTAGAGATATCTCTCTTGGTGAGCTTTTCCCAGGTTTCATGTGAGAGCAGCTGAAGCAAATTCAGTAGGAGCCAACAGTGCTTCAGAGAAACAACTCAGCCTGGAAGCAGGCCGTGTTTATCCTCTGAATTCCAGGCACTGTTCTCTTGCCTCTCACTGGCCACTAAAACTGGAGAGGTTGACTCTGGCAGAAATTGAAGGCATTTGGCATGCACACATCTTTTAGGTCACCAGAAATAACTTGGACATGCATGTGTGTGTGTGTTAAGCGGAAAGGACAAGAAAAATCAGCTTTATTTATGGGGCTACTGGGCAATGAGTGAGTTTTTATGGGTGGGGACCACTTAGGCAGGGAGAACTCTCAGGTTAGGTTGTTCCATTACTGGAATCATCCCCTGTCCTTCTCTCTATCCCTACCCCAGTGGTCTGAAAAAAAGCATTTCCTTGGTCAGTTTTAATTTGGGGGAATTACTGCAGTATCTTCAGTCCCTAGTGTGATGTCCCCTGACTTCTTTCTTAGCATTTGTTTACTTCCTCCAAAAAATCACTATCCTCCAAAAAAGCGGAGGCATGAGGCCAGTGTTGTTGCTCACTAGGAAGGAGAGAGATGAATTTCTGCTGTCCTTTGTAAGCCCCCAGCGAATGACCTCTGTTCTTAGGACAGTTCACCCCACTATCTCAAGGGGGATGGGTGTATTCAGGGACACATTCGGGGCCAAAGACAGGTATTGGCCAGTTGAAGTTGGTGCTAGGATTAAAACCTAGGTCTTCCTGCTTTCCATATCAGTGATAGAACTATCTTTCTTTTTGCCTCTGCCATCAGCTATGGGTTTGGTTTTGTTTCTTAACTTCTTAGAATCTCACTTATAAGTTATTTTCTTTCAAATAAGATTCTGGAAATGGGAAGCTCATCTTCATATGCCACTGTGGCAGGGTGAGAACCTTCCATCCCCTCCTACTGACCTAGGCAGCCCAGCTCCATCCCAGGGCATGACTCTGACTTCTGTCAGTTAACCTCTGCTGAAAAAACTGGCCCAAATTCAGCAGCTTAAAACAACCGCAAGGTATTACTCCTCATGCATCTGTGAGTTAATTGGGCAGCATTTCTGTTGCTCTTTCCTGGACTCACTCTTGTGGCTGCACTGGCTGACTGGTGGCCTGGGCTCTGGGCTTAGCTGGGAGAGTAGGCCTTCTCTTTCCAATAGTCCTTCATACTCAAGGAGGCTGGACTGGGCTTTTTTATATGGTGACTGGGATCCAAGAGGATGAGACAGGAAGCTGCAGGGCCTTGTGGCCTGGTGTGGAAGTCATATGATGGTCAAATCAAGTCAGAGGGTAAAGGCCAGCCCAAGTTCAAGAGCGCCACCTCTTAAGGGGAGGAGCTGCAAAGACTCTTGGGCCATATTTATCATAGGCCTCCGAGACAGAAAGGAATAAACTGGGACCATAAGAAGCTAGGGACTAAAGAATTTCCTCTGTTACCAGAAAACATATGGATTTAAAGTGGCCAAATCATTTAACTTTTCAGAAGAAGCTGGCAATCTAGATTTTAAAAAATCTATTAATAGCCTGTTTCTTAGAGCAGTTTTAAGCTTATAAAAAACTGCTCAAAATAACTTAGAATTTTTATATAACTCTCCCCTTTCCCTAAGTTTCCTCTATTATTAACACCTTTCATTACTGTGGTATATTTATAGCTACTGATGAACCAGTTTTGATACATTATTATTACTATTGTTATTAACTATCAACTAAAGTCCACAGTTCACGTTAGGATCCACTCTTTCTGTCCTATGAGTTTTATGAATTCTGAAAAGGCATAATGTCTTATGTCTACTACTGTCCTAAAAAAACCCTGTGTCCTTCCTGCCCTCTTATCTTTTTACTGATTTTATACCATACTATCGTCTTTTCAGAGTGGCTTTACACATGTATGGTTCATCCATGTCTTTTCATGACTTGATAGCTCATTTCCTCTCAACGTTAAATAATATTCCATTGTTTGGATGTATCATAGTTTGGTTATCCATTCACCCGCTGAAGAATGACTTGGTTGCTTCCAACTTGGCAATTATGAATAAAGCTGCTATTTATATTTGTGGGCAGGATTTTGTTGTGAATGTAAGTTTTCAACTTATTTGAGTGAACACGGAGGAGTGTGGTCGCTTGATCATGTTGTGTGATAAGTCTACTTTTAGTTTCATAAGAAGCAATCAGCTTGCTTTTTAAAGTGGCTTTCTGTTTGCATTCCCACCAGCAATGCATGAGACTTCTGTTGCTCCTTATCCTTATCAGCATTTGATGTCAGTGATTTGGAGGCTAGCCGTCCTAATAGGTGTGGAATGATATACCCTTGCTTTAATATTGAGCATACTGGTCCTTTATCAGATATGCATTTTGCAAATGTTTTCTCCTAGTCTGTGGCTTGGTTTTTCATTTTCTTAATAATGTCTTTTGCAGAGCAGAAGCTTTTAGCCTAAATGAAGTCCANTCCTAATAGGTGTGGAATGATATACCCTTGCTTTAATATTGAGCATACTGGTCCTTTATCAGATATGCATTTTGCAAATGTTTTCTCCTAGTCTGTGGCTTGGTTTTTCATTTTCTTAATAATGTCTTTTGCAGAGCAGAAGCTTTTAGCCTAAATGAAGTCCAACTTACCAATTTTTTTCTTTCATGGATTATGCTTTTGGTGCAATATTTAAACAGTCACTGCCAAACCCAAAGATACCAAGTTTTTCTCCTTTGTTGTGTTCTAGAATTTTATAGTTTTACATTTTACACTTAGGGCTATGATCCATTTTGAGTTAATTTTTGTGAAAGTTATAAGGTCTATGTCTAAATTCATTTGTGTGTGTGTGTATGTCTAGTGGTTCCAGCCAGCATGAAATCTAGATTTTGTTGTGAAGTGACCTGATCTTAAAAGGTTGGTTCAATTTTTTTTTTTTTTTTTTTTTGGTGGTCATGCTGAGATGACAACTAAGTTCCCCTTCCTCCAATACACATTTCCGTAGAATGTTTTTCTCCATCCTGGATCACCGCTGCCTCCCTCATCCCCTTATCTGAAATGCTCTTCCATCCATTCGTCTCATCTTTCCTAGTGCCCACTTCGCATTTCATCTACTCCACCTTTCCCAACACTAAACTGGCTTGTGTGCCTAAAAAATACACAGTTAAGAGTTGTTGAACTCTATATACACTTCTGAGCTCTAAGTCCCATTTAGCGCTGTCGTTTACCACCTTGACCAGAGTATAAACTTCTGGGGAGGCCCAGGAATTCTCTCCGTCTCCTTTACCACAGGAAGCTCAGCAGAGGTTTGAGCACAAATTTGGTCAGTGATCTCCATCGGCCATTTCAGACAACCTAAAGTACTCTTTGATCTTTAGGAGAAATGGCTGAGGACCTCCCAAAGACAGGATCCCGGAAGTCTTGCCCTAGCAAGGCTGAAATGGTAGTATCTCTGATTCTGATGCCAGCTTTAGCATTATGTCCACACAAACAAAACGGCACTCATCCCCTTGGAGAATTAGGAAAGACTTACCAACGAGCCAGCAAAATATGGCCTCTGAAGCACCAAAGATGCCAAGTCACAAATGTGTTTCTTTCATTATGATTGTTACGTGGTCAGAAGGATCATCCCAGTCATTATGAAAACAATGAAAAACGAATGAAATAAAAAAAAAACAGACAGTTTCCTGGTGACTGGTTCCCCACCTCATGCCTAATTTATACTCAACATAGTGGTAATCCCCCACCCCTTGATCTGGTCTTGCGTCCTCATCTGCATCACTAAGTGCTCCCCATTCAAGGAGTTTGGTGCATCTCAAAGTGAGCAAGGATGGAAAGAATGAAAGGATCCAGGGCTGAGACCCCAGTGGCCTGGGCTGGTTGTGACAGAGCCCAAGCACCACAGCGGAAGGTGCTTCAGACCTCTCAGAATTCACAGCCTCAGGGAAATGCTGCGGCTTGCATTTGCCGGGGTGACCTCGAGTCTGTCTATGTGTGGTCCATCCAGGCCAAGCCCAGGCAGAAAAAACCAGGCAGGCACAAGCTGGGTGACAAGCTCTCCCAGCCCTGGGTTTAGAAATGGGTGGTGAACCAGCTGCAGTGTGGAGCCACTGACACGGCCCTCATCAGGGCTGAGGCAAACTCCGTGTCAGCACTGCTTCTACCTCAAGAGCAGCCTTCCCGGAGCTTGGGATTCCCAGGCATCACTTAGCTATTCCCTCGAATGGAAGATAACAGCCCAGCAAGAAACATACCCACATTGCAGCCTCCCACCCTCCACCAAACAAGGAGACTATTCCTGGCCTCATACTTCCTTCCCTGGGAAAGCCCCCAAACCTATAGCAGGTAGGCATGTGTCCCGTGGATGGCATGAAGCAGGTAAAGTGACAGCCAGTGTTTTACATAAAACAAAGCTAGCTTACTTAAACTATGACTTTTGTACATTTCATAGCATATGACAAATAATTGGGTTCTCAAAAAAAATCATATCTAGACATCAAAAAATAAAAAATCACAAGCCCCCTCATCCATGACCTGTTTAAAAGATATAACCCCCCCATTTCCATTTAACTGCTGAAGCAGCCTCTTTGGACACACTATACTCAACAAAGCCTTAGGGGATCTCAGACACCAGCTGCTGAAAACAGAGCTTAAAGACCACTAGTTGGTGCTGCTGGTGAAAATCAGGGGCTGTTGAGCAACCATGCTCATCAGTTCAGTTCAGTTGCTCAGTTGTGTCTGACTCTTTGCAACCCCATGAATGACAGCATGCCAGGCCTCCCTGTCCATCACCAACTCCCAGAGTTCACTCAGACTCACATCCATCGAGACAGTGATGCCATCCAGCCATCTCATCCTCTGTCATCCCCTTCTCCTCCTGCCCTCAATCCCTCCCAGCATCAGAGTCTTTTCCAATAAGTCAACTCTTCACATGAAGTGGCCAAAGTACTGGAGTTTCAGCTTAGCATCATTCCTTCCAAAGAAATCCCAGGGCCAATCTCTTCAAAATGGACTGGTTGGATCTCCTTGCAGTCCAAGGGACTCTCAAGAGTCTTCTCCAGCACCACAGTTCAAAAGCATCAATTCTTCGGTACTCAGCTTTCGACACAGTCCAACTCTCACATCCATACATGACCACTGGAAAAACCACAGCCTTGACGAGACGGACCTTAGTTGGCAAAGTAATGTCTCTGCTTTTGAATATGCTATCTAGGTTGGTCATAACTTTTCTTCCAAGGAGTAAGCGTCTTTTAATTTCATGGCTGCATGAAACCATGCTCATGCTGAGCAACAAATAACCTCAGGAACTGCAAGGTACAGAGGCTTAAACAAAATAGAAGAAAAGCAACCAGAATCTCCTTAAAGTTTAGGAAAGCAGCATTAGGAGTCCCTGAGGGAGCCATCCATCAAGGGAGGGTGGCTCCATTGGCCATGGAGAACCAGAAGGGACTCACTGTCCACAAGCTGAACAAGTTACATTATTTTGAACATTTGAGGATACTTCCTGGTATACAAACACATCATCTACATCATAATAGGTAAGTAATCAAACTTCTTGAATATCAAGGTAGGATTTAAAGCTGTCAACAATTAAAAAGAGAACTTATTTTCTCAATGTACAGTTTCATCTTACACTGTGGCTGCATTTTCTAAGCACCTCTTACTGATTTTTAAGTCACTTTTCATTCCAACCCTTAGCATCCCTTAGTCTCTTCTAAGGAAAAAAAATGTTAGACCCATTTGGTGGGTCTGTAAATATGTTAGTGAGACAGAATGGTGGGGTGCAATCATGCAACCACAGCGAGGAGAAGGGTAGGAAATGGTTCTAACATGCTGGTGTCTCACCAAGAGAAACGACTGCCCTGAAGGCAATTTGTGGCTGAACCTTGAACTATTTTCATCAGAGAAAGGCAAAGTCAACTCTGCTCTTCCTGAGTTTCACACAACTGTGGCCAGAGGGTCCAGCTGTTCTGGTCATGGCCTCACATTCTTTCTGCAAAGGCTCTAGTGGAGAAGATTTATGCGGTAGTCTGAAAAAGCAAGCTAAGTAATGTGGGATGCAACCACAAAAGAGAACTTTCTGGCCCAAGCAGAGTAGATCTAGTTTCCGTGGAGGACTGGACAACCAGCCTCAAAACAGTCTCAGCTGTGGGTGCTCAACACCAAAGAATGAAGCAACAGAGGTTCTTCTCTTTTAGAGCATCTGCTCTGTGATCATGGTCATGCTAAGCTTTGAGGAGCTAAAGACTCAAAGGGCTCCTGGAGCTATTCTCTCTGGCAATGGAGACAGATAGCACTGAACATACTCAACAAAAGTTGGGGAGAAGGGAAACTGTGACAACACAAATGAGTGAAACAAATGTAGCTGCTGACCTATTGAGCTACTACAGTGCCCGGATGTTTGTAAAACTAAAAGAAGTATTTTTCATGCCCCAGCAGCCAGCACAGGCAAGGAGCCATCACCAAAGCCATCTCAGCAGGATGGTAGATCAAACATCACCAAGGCCAAGAAGCAGTATGTTAAGAATCGTGATTCCCCTTTGAGATGATGATGCTTAAAACATGTGAAATAAACTTAGCCAAGCTTCCAAGTTGAGGGAGAAGGTTTACATTAGGTTCATGGGACAATACTCAAAGTCAGGCGGGGCCAGAGAGCACATTCTGGGTAGAATGACTGACAAGGGCCCCTTGTGGCTGGGCAGCTGGACGTCATACTTACAGTGAGTTGGGCCGGGTGGGTTTGAGCACATCCAGGTCTGGGTCACTGGAGTTTATGTTGGGCTGTAAGCTGCTGCTGGAATTGAGGATGCTGTTTGCATTTGAAGAGACGACAGATTCCAAACTGGAGTTGATGAGGCTGTTTCTTTGTTCCTCTGTGGGGAACAAAAACCCACAAACCCCATATTAATATTATTCCATTCAATTCCATTGGGATAGTCTATTCCTACCTATCCAAAAGTTTATAAATAATGAGGTTACATGGAGCTCTTTGGTGCTGATGAAACTAGGAAAAAGGACATAGGGAAGAATTACAGGACAAATAAGAATCACAAGTGGGAGGACTTCCCCATGGATCCTGTGGTTGGGAAACTGCCAGCCAGTGTACAGGACATGGGTTTGATCCCTAGACTAGGACAATTCTACATGCCAAGGGGCAGCTGGGCCTGTGCTCTAAAGCCTGTGAGCTGCAACTACTGAGCCCACATGCTGCAACTACTGAAGCTAGTGTGTCTAGAGCCCATGTTTTGTAACAAGAGAAGCCACCACAATGAGAAGCCTGCACACCACAACTAGAGAGCAGCCCTGGATTGCTGCAACTAGAGAAAGCCCACAAACAGCAACAAAGACCTAGGCAAAGACCCAGCACGTCCAAAAATAAATAAATAAGTAAATTAATTAGAAAAATACTAATTACAAGTGGGAAAGGAAGAACCTGAGAGTAACAGGTGATGTGAAACTTTAGCGCAAAACTCATTCCTCCACTTGACAGGACGTATCTTCTCTTTCACGTGACAAACCTTTTCCTAAGAGTAGCTCAACCACCACACCATAAATTGTGTTTTCTTTGGACTGGCAGATGGTCAGAACAGAGAGAAAAGTCAAAGCCCCCTTGCAGCCATATCCTTTTGGCTTCTGTGACATTCACCCTTTATTCTAAAACTCCTGTCCTTAACACTGCCTTACTTGCCTAAGCCATGTCCTACCTCTGACCCTATGGTACCACACTATAAAATATTTACTCTTTAGCCATCTGCTTCCTTATGGCTCTGCAATCTAACCCCCTGATCACTCCCCAGCCAGACCCTTCTGTGTTGCCTCTAGCTCCAAGTATCTGATGCTGAGCTTCCAGTTAGTTTTTTGACTAATAGATCTGTAAGGACTACAGAGTAGTCTACATATACAAATCTGAGTCTATGTTCCAAGCAGTCACATGAGTGCTTGGAGAATATTACCAAGTCAGAGGGGAGAAACCTTGAGCTCCCTTTAAGACCACACTCCTGACTGGGTATGTAGAGTCAGGCAATATTTGGCTCTCTGTTTCTTGGTTAATCAGCTATACAATGGGGAGCATGAACAATGCATTGCACAGCTTGGGGAGCTGACATGAGGATCAAGTGGGATCATATGCAAGAATGTGTTTTGTAAACTTCAGAACACTGCTCAAAGAAAGAACTTTCTGTTTCTTCCCATCTTTAAAAACTTGGAACCATGTGCTGAAGAAAACACTTTGGATGATTTAGACAAATGGCATGGGCACTACTGTAGGAGCAAAACATCGGAGACATGGAAAGTCTTTCTTGTTCCACATTCCTTGCAGATACACCATATTTGAATCAACGGATGTTTTCGGCAATCAATTCATGTATCAAGAAATACCATATCTGGGTTAATCCTCACTGGATCTTTCTGAAATGAGCCAGAGGTATACCATATCCCTAAGAAGAAAGACTAGGCAGTTTAGAGGTCAACATTTGAACTCAAGTCTCTTTAGGCAAAATGGGGGGGGGGGG
>SJYA01001146.1:1128725-1355863 GCA_006410615.1 Neotragus moschatus
TAAGTAAGTAAAACTTTCCTTTGCACAAAATCCTCGTATCAAGACTCCTAAAACAGTACGAGGAGCCCAAGACTACCTCCACTCCACAGGGAGTAAGGATGACACCTCAATGGGGCTCAAAGGATGTGTGTTCTGCTTCATAAGAGGAGAGATGAAGAGTTTTGTTAACTCTGGTTTGAGGCTAAGTATGTAGGACATAATTATCTGAATTCATAGGAAATAGAAGAGAATAACTATAGCTCATATTTCTTTGTGATTATATTTACTNGAGTAAGGATGACACCTCAATGGGGCTCAAAGGATGTGTGTTCTGCTTCATAAGAGGAGAGATGAAGAGTTTTGTTAACTCTGGTTTGAGGCTAAGTATGTAGGACATAATTATCTGAATTCATAGGAAATAGAAGAGAATAACTATAGCTCATATTTCTTTGTGATTATATTTACTTGTCCATGCTGCTACTGCTGCTGCTAAGTCACTTCAGTTGTGTCCGACTCTGTGTGACCCCATAGACGGCAGCCCACTAGGCACCCCTTTCCCTGCGATTCTCCAGGCAAGAACACTGGAGTGGGTTGCCATTTCCTTCTCCAATGCATGAAAGTGAGAAGTGAAAGTGAAGTTGTTCAGTCATGTCTGACTCTTCACAACCCCATGAACTACAGCCTACCAGGCTTCTCCGCCCATGGGATTTTCTAGGCAAGAGTACTAGAGTGGGTTGCCATTGCCTTCTCTGACTTGTCCATGAGAGGGGTATAATTCTATGAATTAAAATAATGCCTTGCTAAAAGAATATTAGCTTTTCTAAAATATTATCAGGACATTTTTTTCTGTCTTGCTATTCATCAGAAAACAGAGTACCTGAAATGAAATATTTTTTAATTTTCACTTATTCAATAAATATTTATTGAGCTCCTCCTGAGTACCAAACCCAGCCCCCAGACAGCAGACTCTGACTAATTCATTGGTAGTTTAATCAGATGAATATTAGAGTACTGACTAGTTCATATGTCTACCTTTCTCAGTAGACTACAAACAACCTAAGATTGGGCACGGGACAGACAACATTTTGAAATCACAACTGAAAAAAGTCACAGAAAGATGCTTTGCTTTATAAAGTATTTTACCAGAATCCTAAAGCTCATGAAAAAGATTTGTTTATAAAAAATGGGTTTAGGTAAAAGTTTTAAGAACCTAGCTCCCACTGCAGTATTATAGACTGGGTCTCTCCCATGAGCTAACGAGGAAGCCTGCAGCATGTGGTACAATGATAATTTGGGGTTTTGAAAATTTTTTTATTTTTAAAAAATTTTATTTTGGGATATAGCTGATTTACAACATTGTTAGTTTCAAGTGTATGACAAAGTGATTCAGTTATGCATATATTCTTTTTTTCAGATTCTTTTCCCATGTAGGTTATTACAGAGTACTGAGTAGAGTTCCCTGTACTATACAGTAGGTCTTTGTTGATCTATTTTATGTAAAGTACTGTGTGTTAATCCCAAATGGATAGATAACGAGGACTCAACCTTCCTCGGACTAGCAGTTAATAGAATAAAACAGGTGGCTCTACCCTAACTGAGCTCGAGGAGGGATTTGTTTACTGGAGGACATAAATTCTTTCTTAAAACAATAAATTCTTTTTGAGATTATATTTTGACTTATATTTAGGTATCTAGGACCTGTCACATGTGGTGGACCTATAACAAAACAACAACAAAAGCAAAAAATCAGGGAAAGGGATTCTTTGTCCAAGAAGAAAATGCCAAAAACTTAATCAGAATATTTCATAGGTTTGCAGCCAAGATAGACAAATATGCATCCCAAGAGGCAGACTCTTTCCTGACATCCTCCAGGGGTCACATGATACAGAGACCTGAAAACCCTGCACTCTCTGACTACAGGAACACTATAATTTTCCTTGCCAGGAGACCTCACATAATAAGACTGAGAGTTTCTAAGAGGACAGACTTTAAGCTGAAACGCTGACAATCCTTTCTGAGGATGAGCAGGAAGGTGATTATTGTAGAGACTGAGTGGGAGTAAAATCAACAGGAAATCAAATGTTTAGCGGTTAAGGAAAACTATACCACAACAAATTCTAATTTGCAGCTTCAATGAATTAAGAAAAAGAGCAAACGATTCAGTAATGTCCCTCAAAACAGGAGGACTTCTGTCAAGTCGGCAAATGGACACTTGCTTCTGACACGAGAACAAGCAGCCTAAAAGATTAAAAATAAAAAAATTAATGAAATCATTCAAATACCAGAGCCGGACTTTTTTGAGTCACTTATGAGTCAAGCGAGCTCTGGCATCTACATCAGAAGGTATAAGAAGGACTGATGGAAATTATATTGCTGGAAAAAAAAAAATTACAGGCTAATGGGCTGAAAAAAGGAAAACAGCAACCAGTTATGAGTCAAATCAACAAGATCAAATGACCAAAACAGAAAGAATCCCCACAACGCAGGAATTTTCCTGACCTGGTTGAAGGCAGTGAGAACGCTTGCTTATTTGTCAACAAGAATCTCTTTTCTTATTACTCACATGAAAGAAGAGCCCAGAGACAAAGAAACAATAAAATAAAAGCTCAAACAGTTGCAAATGTTCACAGGTAACATGTTGGATGCTTTCATTAACACATGCTCCCTAAGAAGTGACAAACTGGATGTGGATCTGTGCCTTAAAAATGCACGCTGCTCAAGGGCAGGGCCACGTCTGTCCACACACTACATCAAGCAGCCATGACAATGGCCAGTGAGGTCAAGGATAGTTCACACACTCCTGGTGCCCAGGCCATGCACAGTAGAGATTAAGGCTCTACAATGGTCATGACATAAATAATAAACATAAATAAGTCAACCCTAACTACCAGGACGTGTTCTGCTAGCACACAAGGAAGCAGTTTTGTGTGACTTAATTTTTCAGGTGCTTCTGGCAGGGACCACTAATGTCCTTAAAACCAAAGTACTGGTTACAGTGGGCAGAGTCTCTGTTTTCTGTACAAATCAGGAGTGGAAAAACATGAGTATGCAACCAAATCACTGCAACTAAAAAAAGCAAGCCACAGAATAATTTTGGTGATATTGTACTTCTTTTGGGGGTTGCCATGGAAATTTTGGAGCTAAGCTCCTTCACTTTCCATATTTATCAAGTGACTCCCGCTTGCTCTGATGACAAGCGCACCACATACAAGAGGCAGGGTCTCTGCTGATCACAGAACCCAGAGGTGAGACAAGGAATGCACATGCAAAGCCCAGCCAAATTCGCCTGGCTTGGCAGGCCTGAACACGTCTGGCCCACTGAATACTCAGAGCTGAAGGGCAAACAGGAAACACAGACCTCCAATAACACTTTAAGGGAGCTTTCCCACCATGCACAACAGTATGTCATCATACAGGCTGGTATTTTAGCTTTCCACGAGGTCTTGGACTTGCTGTCAAAAAGAAGACCTAAGATGACTGATCTGTAACAGCAGCTCACGATGCCTCACAGAGCCCAAAGGAGGGAACTGTCTCTGCACATGATCAAACAGGGAGAAAAGGGAGTCACCAGATGGAGGCTCTGCAAAGACCCAAGGCGTTACACGAAAAATACTAAGGCAGAAGCAAACGCCCAGAGGCTTTCCTGGGCTGTGTTGGAGCGAGAGGTGTACTTTCTCCCACTTGTTAAAATTTTGCAATGAACCCTGTAATGTATCATCATGACAAGATAAGATGATAATAGCAAGGCAGCTTAATGAATTTTGCAATAAAAAATGATGATTGCACAGCAATTTTGGAGTTTGCCATCTCTGAGAAACACCAAAGTACAGGGAAAGCTTGGAATCAAGACTTTCCGAAGCAATTTTTCTCCCCTGTAGCTTTTGCTCCTGATAAGGGTGGCGTGGCAAGCCCCACTAAAATCTGAGCTGGTTTGATTACAAGTTTACTGACCCAGGCTCAGTCCCTATGATAAAAATAATCTAAGGAAACAGTTTGGGCAACATGTTTGAGCACATGAAAACAATTTGGACAATGTTTGAAAATATAATCTTAAAACATAGTTTGGGAAATGTTGTATTAAACAGGGAGGTGACAAGTGAAAAATGTCAATGTTGCTTGGACCACAGACACAGGACATGTGATCACACTTCTGGCAAGTTGTCTTCAGCAAAACCACCACCGATCTTGGTCCCCTATAGACTGGCTGACATACTTTTCCCCATGGTGCCATAATAACCCTCTGCTTTGCAAAGGGAAAGAATGCCAGTGAAAATGGGTTTCATGAGAGAATGGGGAAGTCATTGTGGCTGGTCCCAGATCAAAGAGACTCACAGGACTGAGATGCCATGGTACAACAGGGAAGCCTGCTCCTGAAACAACATTTCAAAAACCACATTTTAGGAATGCACCTCTAATTAATGGCTGAACAGGGACTTGAATGTTCAGAGTTAAAGAGACACTTTGCTGCTCACGACACAGCCTTCTTTCCTCCCTAAGAACTTACTTTTGAGGAGGGACACTCCCTCTAATCTATGGTTCCCCGATAACTGAGAAAGCCCACACACAGACTGCTGATGTATTGCTGACAATACAGTTTCTTCTTTCCCACTACTTATGGGAAAAGAAGAAACTGATACAGTTACTTATTTTTATACCATAACTCATTGCAAAATGGGCTGAGAGAGTAAAATGAAATGTATGATTAGTGTTTTTAACAACTTAAAAATTAGTTAATATGTAATAAATATGCATTTCTCTCTACTTTAAAAGTACAGAATGGCATACAAATACTCCAGATATATTCTGGTGCATAAAAGTCCAGTTGTTTTCCTATACACAGAAATAGGTACTTATATAAATTTTTTTTTCCTTTAACAAAGTAAGATAACATAATGCCTAATGCTGTGGTACCTTTTTTGCTCATATAGTGATAATGCCAGAGATGGCAGCCTAGGATATGTTCTTTTTAATTCAATTTTTTCCCTGCCATTAGCTTTCCACGGCATCACTTTCTAAGGGCCACATCAACAATGCAGGTCTCAGTCACACATGGCAACCACACACAATTAAGACAAGAGCCACATTACACCTTACAGTCTGCGTGACAACAGGAATTCCTGTGGATAAACATGCTGTCTGCCAAAACAAACAGGTATGTCCAGAGCGCCCAGGATCTGCAGAGGCTACCCGAGAAAAGACACATGCCGCAGGTTCGACAGCTCTGAGAGAGGCATTATGTAAATCTCAGAATGGTACAGAGTCCCAGTTATTTTTCAGCAAGGGAGACACACGTCCGAAGTACATGAGCTGAATTCTCAACCTCTCCCTGGGCCTGTCTGGGAGAGGGTCCAGGATGAATTAACTGAACTAAGAGAATTAATCAAAGCTATAATCTCAGCAGCTATTTAATAAGATCTGTGTAAAACAAAGCCCAAGAATCCATTCCCCGACCAACCAAGGCTGCTCAACCCACCCCTGGCTGCTGATGCACTGGCACTCTAGCATTGAACGGGCTCTCTCTGGGCCAGGGCGACTCTGCATTACTCTCACGTATGGGCCTCTCCTTCGGAACCTGCAGGCTCCAGAGAGGGGCTATTTTCTTAGTCAAACATAAAGTTGGACTCCTGACAGTAATCGTCATAATTGGAGCTAACATTTATTAGGTGCTTACTATGTACTAGGCTTGCTGTCAAGTATGTTACATGCACTGGCTCACTTAATCATGGCAATTTCCCTCCAAGGAAGTTATTATTAGTGATCGATTTTACAGATGAGCAAATGGAGGTTCATAAACGAAAAGTAATGAGCTCCAGGTTGCAGAGCTGGTAGCAGGTAGCGATGGCATTGAAGAAAAGTGTGGCAACTGCAGAGCCCCTGCTTTCAACCACCACCAGGCTGTCCCAACCCTGAAAGAAAATCTAAGAGACACTCTGCTAATGACAGAAGACAGGCAATCTTGACCATCCCTCCCTTCCTCAAACCAGTGCTTCTCTAATCCTTGCTGGCATTAGCATCACCAGGGCACTTTTGAAATGACAGAGGCCTGAGCTCCAGCCATTACCTGATTCAAAATGTACTGGGGAGGAGACCAGGCGTCTGTATTTTCAACAAGCTCCTCACATGATCTCAGTGTATACCCAAGTTGAAGAACCACACTTCCAAGAAACGTATTTGAGGACCTGGGACAGCTATACTTTGGAGACACTGTGGCTGTGGTTCCAGAGCACTGCAATAAAGCCAATATCACAACAAAGCCAGTCACATGAATATTTTGGTTTCCCAGTGCATATAAAAGTTATGTTCATACTACACTGTTGTCTATTAAGTATGTAATAATACTATGTCTTAAACAACAATGTACATACCTTAATTAAAAAAAAACTTTATTGCTAAAAAATGCTAATCATTATCTGACACCATGGGGTTGCCACAAACCTTTAATCTGTGGAAATGCAGTATCTTTGAAGCATAGTAAAGTGAAGTGCAATAAAAAGAGGCATGTCTTTGTAGGTACTAAAAAGCTGGGACAAAATGATAAATGTTACCTTGCAACCTCTTGGAAGAAATCTTCAAAAGTATAAGACCCGTGTGCTTGGTTCCCTCTAATCCTCTGGCTCTACCTTCTATAGTTGTGTGAAAAAAATACAGTTTATGTGTCAGTACCTTTCACCTAGACACACCAGTCTAGTCTCTGCTGTATGATGTATCTGCATGGAAACTTGGAGATTAAACAGTAATCTCCTTTGCTACCATTCATCTGGCAGCACAGATGAAAAACCTCCTTTCATCTCCTCTGCTGCTGCTGCTAAGTCACTTCAGTCGTGTCCGACTCTGTGTGACTCCATAGATGGCAGCCCACCAGACTCCCCCATCCCTGGGATTCTCCAGGCAGGAACACTGGAGTGGGTTCCCATTTCCTTCTCCAATGCATGAAAGTGAAAAGTGAATGGGAAGTCGCTCAGTCGTGTCTGACTCTTCACGACCCCATGGACTGCAGCCTACCAGGCTCCTCCGTCCATGGAATTTTCCAGGCAAGAGTACTGGAGTCGGGTGCCATCACCTTCTCTGCATCTCCTCTGAGGTGATCACAAACAAAGTGATTGCCTCAGCCCAGCATATTAAGCGACTGCTGAACGCACACAGCTCATTGCAGAGTTGCCGTGAGATGGGGGTGGGGGAGGGGAGTGGCCGTGGTGTGGCTGCTGCCTGCCACTGTGCATAGTGAGGAACCCATTCAAAATGGTCCAGCTGCCTCCGTGGCAATGGCGGGCATTGGACAGATAATTTTTCTTGCTTCTTTATCTCAGTCTAGAAAGGTTTTCACTTTTGTGGCTTGAGAAGTGACAGAGGCACCCTTCTGAAGACAACATGGTATGGGGAAGGGACATGGCCTGGGTCCAGATTGCCCCTTTGCTAATGCCCTAGAGCCCCAGTTTGCTTGTTTGTAAAATGTGGATGATGAGAACCTACCTCATNACTGAGCGACTGAACTGAACCCTAGTGTACACACAAGTAAACTGAAGCTGAGAGAAAGTAGGCTTTCCCAAATGCTGTCACTGGTACAAAAGTCCAGGTCTGCCTGACCATGGGCAGTGTTGGGGTCTTCAACCTCCCTCTTCCACCACTGGACTCCCTCATTACAGGAACTGAAGAGAAACCACACTGGAGATCTGAGAGCTCAGTAACCCGATCGCTGCAAAGTTCTCGGAAATCCAGAAGTGAAAACAAGATTTGATATAGTCATGGTGAGAACCCTCTGCTGTTTGGAGCAAGGAGGGTAGTGTTCTCTTATTAATCTATTAATTAATTCCACACGCGTAGTAAGAATCTACTGTGTGCCGGGCCTGGGAGAAGTGGAGGGGAAGGAGAAGCAAGCCAAATAAGGTCCCCGAACAGAGAAAGCCCCATTCTACTAGTACGCATGACTCGTTGTAATATGCATAGAATTACAGCCTGAGAAAAGGAAGGGAAATTGGTTCTAGCAGAGCCAATAATAAAAGAGGGGCTGAAGAAGCAGCACCTGAGCTAAGCTTTGACTGCTTGACTGGAGGAAAAGAGGCTCAGCTATCTGCCACAGGAGATCTGGAAAGTGGATCCTGGACATTGTGGCTCCTTGCCTTTCACCCTCAGCACCCCTGCTTCCTGTCCTGTTACTCCGCCACAGAAGCTGGGAGGGCATGATGGTCAACACACTGTCCTCAAGGACATAAAAGGCAGCAGCTCACACACAGAGGTAGAGGTAAGTTCTCTGGGCAGCGGGGAGGCAGCCGAGGTGTCCCTAGGGCACCCTAGGCAGTGACTCACGTTTCTCTGTTGACTGCATGGTGTGGAAGAGCGTCAAGGGCCTCTCGCTGCAGGACGGGGGTTTGGAGTCACTGCTCTTCTTCCGAGACAGGTGCAGTTGGGCATTGCTGAGGGGCGTGTCTGGCACGGTGTTAAATATCTGCAAAATAGTTTCATAAAAAGGTTACACACGAATGTGAACCCAGAAGAAAGCACAAGTCCAGACCTGTGTGATTAAAAAGTCTAGTGGGGTCTAAGAATCAGCAAGAAAAAGACAGAAAAAGACCACCAGCATCTGCTCAGGACTCTATTGTAAGCATCTCTAGGAGCTGGCAGGAAACAGTCTCCTTTGGAAGTACACCCCAAGGTAAGGAACCATCCATTTCCACTTCCCATCCCCGCTGTTATCATTTGCATAGATCTTCTTTCTGTTGTTCTCTCCAGGGCCAATGGAAAGCAGCCACTCTCTGTGGAAAGGACTGAAACATTTTTTTGATCACCTTTATCTAGAACTGATTAATCAAAATCACTTTCCTGTTCTTCACTGCCCATGAATCTATTTCCCCCATAAGTCTATTTCCCAGTTCTTAACAACTGCTTCACAATTTTCTGAAGATGTGAAATATGCATTTAAATGACACCAAAGAAGCCCAGAACAGGGCATCATTTTCTCATCCTCAATCATCTCTAGCTGGACCATCTTTTCTACTTCAGCAGCTTTGTGTTATTTTTGAGCTGGAAAAAAAAAAGGCTGTTTTCTCCAACTCTTGATGACAGAAGTAACATACATGTTTGGAAAATGTAGGAAAGCTTCAAGAAGAAAACAGAAAAACTCTCCCAATTCCACTATTTAGAGATAACCACTGTTAGCATTTGAATTTTATTTTCACATGAGCTTTTTTGTTTTAAGTTTTCATTGCAAAAACAAAACAAAACAAAACAAGGTCCATGGTGGGGAAAAAAAAAAAGTGAGAAGAAAATGACAGATAAAATTCATGACAATGCTTGTCTTTTTTCCTACAGATATAAGTATGACAGAATTATTATAATAGCTACCACTTACATGGTGCTTACCATGATTACAGTCATCACCCTGCAACATTGGCTCCCTAAGGACCAGTCGCTGCATGTGTTTTCCATGTAGCTCACTCAGTTCTGAGTGACCCTGAGCATCAGGTACTGTTCTGATCATTTATAATGAAGGACTAAGGCAGAGAGGTTAAACTGCCACAATTACAAATATAATTACAGATGATAACATAGAAAACCTGTGTCCCTAGATTTTCTAGATTTCTTTTTAAGTGCATATAACAAAAACAACACTAATTCATTCAGCCTGGAAAGATCTTTTGAGCATCTCCTTTCTACCAGCACTCTGGGTACAGCAGTGCTTGAGGCCAACATGTTTCCTGTGGTTTAGAGAGTCTGCATCTAGCAGCCGTGATTTACTGAGTATCGACCATGTCAGGCACCACCTCAAGTGCTTTGTATGAGTTATCTCACTTAATGTTAAAATACACTTCTCCATGATTGGAATCCTATTCTTTTTACAGTTTTGTATCCTATATGTTTCTTCTAACATTGTATTGTAACATTTCCCCCTTCATTAAAAAAATCTTCAAACCTTATCCTTCTTGGCTGCATAATATACCCACTGTATTAAGACATCAACATTTATTGACCCATTCATTATCATCTCATACTCTGGAGTCTTCTGGATCTTCTGTTTCCCAATAATCACAAGTGATGAGAGGAAAGTGGTGGCACCCCCCTGCCCCTCACCTATGGCTGGCTCTAGACACATGAGAATCTTTCCCACGGTTTTCTCTCCTTTGTGCGTGCATTAAAAAAGCAGAAATCAGAAGTTGAGATATAGGAAGCAAAGTCATAAGAATGATAAGAATTTCAGCCAAAACAGCTGCTCTCTATGAGTTGGCAGGTCATTGGGTTCCAATGATGCCAGCCAGCTGGTTCAGTCAGTCTCCCTTCCAAACACAGCTGTCTGAAAAACAGCATTATCATATTTTCCCCAAGGGACTGAATTTTCCACAAAATAAACTGAATCACTACATAGCTGAGTTCATCTGGGGTAAGGATGTAAGGAGAGACGGGAACTTAAAGCAAAAACAACAAAACCCCCTAGCTTCCAGTGGAGCTTGAACCCCCAAAATAAGTACCAGTGCTACACATGTCATCAGGCTCCTTCTGAGGATCTTTGAGGAAAGAAAAGAGAAACTATGGTTGTTGCTGAGCTCAAGGACCACAGTGCTAAGACCTAAGCACAGACCTAAGAAGTTCTCTCCCACTTCGTTCTGCGCCCAACAATCCAGCCAGGGTTGCTCCTAGGTGACACCCTGTGCACCAATAACTTTGGCACTTGCTCTTATATATGAGTGTTTGCACCTGCCAGTCACTGGGCTAGGTCAACTCAGTGTATCCAAGCAGGATGACCATTCATTCCACAAGGAGAGATTTCCTGAACCACATGGCCCAGCAGGAGAGGGGCCTGGATGGAACCCTAGAGACCTGCAGTTTCCAACAACTCCCCTTCCCACCTCCACAGCAGTTCTCAGCATTCAGCTCATCTCCTCCAGCCAATCTACACTACCAAAGCCGGTGCCCAAACCCACAAATACAGATTTCAACAAATAATGATGTCTCTTAACACCCTTCTGCCTCTGGCCTTAAGTACAGTATGCTCCTCAATTCCAAGAAAAAAATATCTGAAAATCAATTCAAACTAAGTGATAGGCCCCCATCTCCTATGTCTGGCTTCCAAATTTTGTCTTTCTTTCCCTAACGAGCTACTGAGAATGAGATCCTCGAATGACCACAATAAGAAAAATGTAATGCACATGCAGCATTTCCATTTCAACTGTCACCTGAAAAGTGAGCATTTCCTCTTTCCTAAAAACTGTACTAGATGCTAGAGAAGCAAAGAAGAGTGAGTTGTAAGGAAGAACTATGGATTTAAACAGAGGAGTGGAAAACTGCTTCCCAAATTGCGCTTATACACTGATAAATAGGCTGTTCTCTCGAAAAGGAAAGCTATTGGAGCGTACTAGAATCAGTTCTAGAAGACGGAGATTTTCTCCATGGGCCAGAGCTATAGTCCTGAAGTCTAGCTCTCTGCACCTCAGTGCAAGCCAGGCCCAGGCTTTTGAAGACCTTGGACAGGGCTATTTTCAGGATCAAATGGACACATGTGCAAGTGGGCCTGCTATGAAATGTGGAGTGCCAGACACAGGACTATCATCATTATTACACATGTGTTTTTCTGAGGCACGAGGGCACTTCTGCAAATCTGACCAGTTCAGAACAGAAGATACAAACTTTCACTAAGGAGTCTGGGCAATCATTCCCCAAACTACTGTTGTTCCTTTAACTCTGAAACTTGAATACATACAAGTTGTTTAAGGCTGCTCACTGTTGAGCCAACTTCTCAGCCAGGCCAAGAGATGCCTGGGTGCTAAAAGTGAGCTGGAATTTTAATGAGAATTCGAATGATTCACAATTTTGCTGTTATTCCAATTCTAATTTGTTTGGAAGGGATGACTTCAAGAGAACCCTGTATAGTTTCCTTCATTCTGATGAGTGGAATCAGTGTACCAACTTCTCTGCTGAACAATGGAAGTATGAGCTCACATAATCTCTGAGCAATGGATTTATGGGGCTCTACCAGGTAGCTGAGCAATCTACTTGTCTCATAGAGACTTTCCAAATTAACACAAAAGCAGGGAGCGGGGGGGGCAAGGTTTATTCCATACCCCAAGTGTCTCATTAATTCTGTTCAAATTTAGAAACAAATTCTGACTTAGGAATGCCTAGAAATAAAAGTTATTCGGAAGGCTCTAAGCCTTCTGGAAGCTAACAAGGAGAAGACCGTAAAATAAAAATACGATTCTAAATAACTCTCTCAAGTATCCCTAATTTCAAGATTCCTACAAGTGGAATGAGCAGACCTGTAAACACCAAGCTACTGTTTCCCCTTCACCTATGTGGCAGAATGGTCAGGGATGGCCTGGCCTCTGCACTCACAAAGAGCTGGGCTAAGTCCTGGTCTGGCTGCTCAGCAGGCAGGACTAACATCACCAACACAGACAGTGGCATCATTGCCATGTCATGGATGCAACTTATATGTGGAATCTAAAAAAAGTGGTATTATATAGAAACAGAGTCACAGATATATAAAATAAACTATGGTTACCAATGGGAATGCGGGGTAGGGATGAATGGAGAGACTGAGACTGACATACATATATACATACTACTATAAAGAAAATGGTGACTGCAGTCATGAAATTAAAAGGCGCTTACTCCTTGGGAGGAAAGTTACGACCAACCTAGATAGCATATTCAAAAGCAGAGACATTACTTTGCCAACAAAGGTCTGTCTAGTCAAGGCTCTGGTTTTTCCTATGGTCATATATGGATGTGAGAGTTGGACCATAAAGAAAGCTGAGCACCGAAGAATTGATGCTTTTGAACTGTGGTGTTGGAGAAGACTCTTGAGAGTCCCTTGGACTGTAAGGAGATCCAACCAGTTCATTCTGAAGGAGATCAGTCCTGGGTGTTCTTTGGAAGGAATGATGCTAAAGCTGCAACTCCAATACTTTGGCCACCTCATGAGAAGAGTTGACTCATTGGAAAAGACTCTGATGCTGCGAGGGATTGGGGGCAGGAGGAGAAGGAGACGACAGAGGATGAGATGGCTGGATGGCATCACCGACTCAATGGACATGAGTTTGGATGAACTCCGGGAGTTGGTGATGGACAGGAAGGCATGGCATGCTGTAATTCAAGGCGTTGCAGAGTCAGACACAACTGAGCGACTGAACTGAACTGAACTGATACAGCAAATAGGTAACTAATAAAAACCTACTGTATAGCACAGGGAGTGTTACTCAATTCGCTATAATGAGTTATATGGGAAAAGAATCTTAAAAAGGGTGGATATATGCATAACAGGGCAGAAACACAACAATGTAAATCAACTAGACTCAAAAAAATTAATTTAAAAATAAACCTAAACATCATCCAAAAAATAAATATACAGGAAAGGAATTTACCATCATTTCATGGGGAGAAAGTAAATAGGCATTGGAGCCATAGAGACTTGGGTTCAACTTGGGCAAAAGCCTTAACCCCTCTGAGCTGTTTCCCTTCCATAAATGGGAATCTAACAACTATCCTGCAGAGATACTGAAAAGTTAATGCATATTAAATGCTGAGCACAGAACCTGATAAAGAGTGGGCAGGAGGTAGAGTTAGTGTAAAGGACAATAAAAATATCCAGTTTGTTGAGTGCTTATCATGCTGTTATCCACATGGATTATCTCAGGACTTGGGTTTCCCTGGTGGCTCAGACAGTAAAGAATCTGCCAGCAATGCAGGAGAGTAGGGTTCAATTCCTGGGTAGGGAAGATACCCTGTAGAAGGGAATGGCTACCCACTTCAGTATTCTTGCCTGGAGAATTTCATGGACGGAGGAGCCTGGTGGGCTATAGTCTGTGGGGTGGCAGAGAGTTGGACACAACTGAGCAACTAGCACTTTCAGTTTCTCTCAGGATTTACCATTATCCTTGGGGCTTCCCAGGTGGCACTACTGGTAAAGAATCCACCTGCCAACGCAGGAGACATAGGAAATGTGGGTTCAGTCCCTGGGTCGGGAAGACCTCCTGAAGGAGGGCATGGCAACCTACTCCAGTACTCTTGCCTGGGAAATCCCATGGACAGAGGAGCCTGGCAGGCTACAGTCCATGGGGTCGCAAAGAGTTGGACACAACAGAAGCAGATGTTAAGTTAAGCATTGTCATCTTATAGGTGAGACTCATTGAGACAAACTGATTTGTTCAAGGTCACATGGATGAGTACAGTTGGACTANGCCTGGGAAATCCCATGGACAGAGGAGCCTGGCAGGCTACAGTCCATGGGGTCGCAAAGAGTTGGACACAACAGAAGCAGATGTTAAGTTAAGCATTGTCATCTTATAGGTGAGACTCATTGAGACAAACTGATTTGTTCAAGGTCACATGGATGAGTACAGTTGGACTAGGACTTCAGGCAGCTTAGCTGGACTGTCTGGGTCTTAATCACCTATGGCCTTTATATCTGTTATTAATTTGAGAGACAAAAGACAAAATGCAAAGATCATAGTTCTGGAGTCTGAAGGATCTGATTTTAGTCACTCACTAGCTCTGTGACTTTGAACAAGTTATATAACTCTGACCTTCAGCTGCTGCATCTATAAAAACTCCTGGGACTGAGGTGAGGACAGAAGCACCTAACACAGTTTGACAGTCAGTGCCCAAAAGCCATGACTGCATCCAATAAAAAAATATAAGAAGCAAAATAACTAGAAACTCAACAATGAATTATCTGCAGAGGATTTAATTTATAAGTGCAAATTTAATTACTGTTCATTGCAAAACATCGATCTCAAATGCTTACAGCAATGTTAGAATTTGCTGTTCTTTTCCCCTTGTTGTCTAAAAAATTCAAATTTCACTGCTGCCCCCCCCCCACCCCCGCCTCTCCCTTGGGCCCATCTCAACACTGGAGACCGTTGACACTTGTGGGATTTATTCTTAGCCATGTCACATATACATTTTTATACCTTTTCTGATTCCACCTGTAACATGCTTCTGCAATTTACAAGGATTAGAAGCCTCCCCATAATGTGTGTGGTCTACTCTTTATTACGTGTTTTGATCTTTATGGGNCCCCCCCCCACCCCCCGCCTCTCCCTTGGGCCCATCTCAACACTGGAGACCGTTGACACTTGTGGGATTTATTCTTAGCCATGTCACATATACATTTTTATACCTTTTCTGATTCCCCACCTGTAACATGCCTCTGCAATTTACAAGGATTAGAAGCCTCCCCATAATGTGTGTGGTCTACTCTTTATTACGTGTTGTGATCTTTATGGGAGGAAAATTAGGTAATGATGAAGAGTTCCTGGTCCATAACTGANAGACCGTTGACACTTGTGGGATTTATTCTTAGCCATGTCACATATACATTTTTATACCTTTTCTGATTCCACCTGTAACATGCTTCTGCAATTTACAAGGATTAGAAGCCTCCCCATAATGTGTGTGGTCTACTCTTTATTACGTGTTTTGATCTTTATGGGAGGAAAATTAGGTAATGATGAAGAGTTCCCGGTCCGTAACTAAAAAGTAGTTGAGACAATAAATCAATAACAGAGGCTTGGGATTATAAGACAAAAGAGAAAGGCTTCTAGGGAGAGGAGACTAAGCACTTTTCTGAGACACGGTGCATCAGGGTTTCAAGTAATAAAAAATAACAAGTTATGGGCTTATTTAATCTGAAGAGTGTCTGCTTTGGAGGTGGAGGATTGGGCCTACACATACCAGCTTACACGCTGCTCACTCTTTCTAACAACAGGCTTGTAGAGCAGGATTGCTCAGGGTATGGCAAGCCATAAACCCAGTGCCTTTCTTCTGGAAAGCCAGGCAAGTCTTAGCAAGGCTCATTTAATATAATAGTTAAGAAGCCAAATTCAGAGGCTACAGGCACAGAGAGGTTTTTTAAGGACAGTTGGAAGTCCAAAGTCCTGTTGATATCAGCATTTTGGCCCAGAGAACAACAGTTTGGAAAGTAGTTTGTGGAGTTTTATTAAAAGTCCCTCAAAAGGAGCCAATTCCATTTAATAACTAACCATAAATATAGCCGTCCTGGGTAACCCATGGGAGGCTGTGATTTTCCTTATCTCCAAAATGATTCTATTTCCTATTATTTTTGCTGACAGAGACAAATAGAGTGTAACATAACAAAGCTCCATCGTTACTTGAGAACCATTAAAGAAGCTTCACAATTCAAACATGCCTGGTTTTTCTGGGGCTTTACTGGTGGGGTGGTGGGGGGAAGACACGTGTTCAGATCCACAACCTATGAAACTAAGGAAGAACAATTTACATGGCATTAGACACAACAAATAGAAAAAAGGTCTGTGACAGAACCATTCTGGCCCAGTATATAAGTAATTCCAGCTTATTTCTAGACCTAACTGGATAGAACCAAAAAGAAGGTGGCACAGTGGTAAAGAATCCACCTGCCAATGCAGAAGACACAGGAGATGCAGGTTCGATCCCTGGGTCAGGAAGACCCCCTAGAGTAGGAAATGGCACCCACTTTAGTGTTCTTGCTTGGGAAATCCCATGGACAGAGGAACCTGGCAGATGACAGGCCACTGGGTCGCAAAGAATTGGACATGACTGAGCACGCATGCAAAAAGGTCCTCAGGGACCAATGTAAGGAAAGGTAACAACAACAACAACAACAACAACAAATCAGTGAGCAAATGAAGAAATCCATGGCCATGAGACATAAGAGTAGCTTCCCAAACAGGCCACAGTGACAGGGGTTATCTCCATGGAATAAAGTGTCCAGGTATTCTCCATCATCATCATCGTCATCCATTCTGCATATCAACAGCTGCTTGAACTACCAAGAAAATGGAATACAATTGCCCAACACTGGTCAGCTGACAGAATCTATTGAAATCAATTGTATTCTACTGATTGATCTACATTTTGTGTACAAACCCCAACAATAAACGCAATAGGTGTCAATGCCACCAATATTTTGTTAAAAGCAGATCAAGGCAATGCAGTGGCCCAAATCAACTCAAATCAAGACAATCTTGAAAGAAACACTATCATTTTAATGGAAATGCAACGTTGTTTAGGACCTGCTGCTTTTACACTAGGTGCTAAGTGAGGCCATCCATATTTGCTCACTCTTTCCCTTGACTATAAAAGTTAACAGGTATGAAAAAGGGGCACTGATCTTTGGGCACTTCTGGGAATTAACAACTCAAAGTTCAACTCTCCTACCTCTTCCAAAGCCAGCTGATGGACTGGAAAAAGAATCATTGTAACTTACTTTGTAAAACATCAATAAGCATTAAAAGGGGCAGTACTGATAAAAGCACAAGGTGCCTGGGCACCTGTGGATACCCACGTCCAGCTTCATGTGCAGGAACCTTTCTGAATGTTACAGCCAAAAGAAACACCATGGACTGCTCAAGAACAAGCCAGTCCCATCCTACTAAATATGTGTTAGAAAGTAACGGGAAGACATACACATAACCTGAGATTTCACGTTTGACCAAAACTCTGAAAAGGTGGCAGTTTGTTTCTTGACAGGGTTGTTCTTTCTAGACATTTAAAATTTTCAAAGTCACTGGCAAGGTAACCTTTAAAAAGAGAAATAGAACAAACTTTGTAAGAAACTGTGGAATTTCTGGGCTTTCAGGTATCTTGGACAATGACAGCATTCAGTATTTTGAAATCTTAACTAGACCTATATAAATACTGGTAACTTTCACTATAACCCCAAGTATAGGCCTAATTGATGTCTTAAGGTGATAAGGTATGAGCTGTTTGACTTAAAATAATTATTACCTCAAACAAGCATGGAAACAGCCAAAGTCTTTTCCCTCTGAACTTTCAACTCTGAAATCTGACCACAAAAAGAGCCAGACTCTCAAGTCTGTTCTTTAGCTTTCATATAAACCATGCTGAGTACAGGGTATGGAGTTGTTGATGGGAAATGCCATGAGCTAGTATTTCCCTTTGGGAAGTCTGGCAAGACAACTCAAATAAAAGCCATTAGGATCCTACTCTAGCCTATAATAAGTAAAGGCTATAGGTTAAAGGTTATAGTCTCTGAGTAAGATTTTTAAAATATATAGCCCCAAGTTTACAACAGTATGATCAACTCTATGGTTTTGTTATTTATCTAATGAGTGATTTTGATATCAGCAACCAAAGTACAATCTGGTTCTGCTTCGGGGATGTCTTTCTCAAGTGCTGATACAATCATTTCACCCCTCTACTTGGAATCCCTGAGAGCTCCCATTTTTCTGGAGCAAATGTCAACCTTTTTCCCATAGCTTTCAAGACCCCTGACAGAGGGGCTCAATCCAACTGTCTGGCATCATCTCCGACCACTTGCTAACATACAAGCCAAGATTCTTTCACAACCATGTTGTTGTAATACATACGAGTTGATTAATGTTGATTAACTGATTAACGTTCTTCTGGAAGGTTGTCCCCACTGTCTCCACTGTTGCTCTGCCTAGAAAACCTCTACCTATCTGTCAGAGGCCAGTACAAGCTGAATGAAATTATTTCTCCTCAGTGGTACCATATAATTTAGTCATTTGATTGAATGTCACTTAGCACACTGTATTATGGCAAGTTATATCCTGAGAAAACAAGAAAGCCATTGGAAAAAAGATCTTGTCTCATTTATCTTTGGCTAACAGTAGATGTTCAATAAATGCCATCATTAGAGATTAACAAGAATAGATTTTAGTAGCTTGAGTTGTGAAAGGAGTCTTAAGTTCAACCTTAGTTCCTCTCCTAACAAGCTGTTTCTTCAACTCTCTGGACTTCGGGTTCAAAATTTATAAAAGAGAGCTAACAATATTGGCCTTATAATGTTGCTATGGAAAGCAAATGATATGACAAATATATGGCTGCTTACCACAATGTCTTGTGAACAACAAGCTGTAAGTAAAAGTTAGCTATTAATATCACTATTCTTATTACTGCTAGACTGTGTACATTAAAAAGACCTATTACCTTTAACTGAGTAAATAAATCAGTATGTATTCCAGCATGGAAAAAGAACAAGCACCATGAACACCCATGCATAATCGGTATCTTCTAGCTTTTTTCTCTCTGCTTTCACTGACTGTGGGATATCTATTTGGTACAAATTGTTCCAAACATTGCTCCCCTACCCAGGGCTGTGCAGGAGGTGAACAACAAAGTTTCTGGAGCATCGCAACAAGGTAAGTAGTTAGTGAACTTAATCTGACCAAACCATGTCTGTGAGAAACACATCATGAAGGCTTCCAGGAACAAGAAACAGGTTAAATTCTCGAGATGAGATGATGATGCTAAGCAGGGGATGTTTCTAGACAAATAGCTGTTGTCTTGAGGCTGTGCAGATGTGCCAGAGATAACATAAAGGAGTCCAGGAGTTCATTTTGATTTTTAACGCTTTGTCTGAATGTCTAGTGTTAATCCTCAGTAAACAACGAGAGAGTGGGAGGTGGAGAAGGCAGGGGCGGGGGGGGGGGNTGGAGGAGGACCAAGGTGCCCCACAACAGGTGGCACCAAGGTCCCAGACACGTGGGATACGGCCATCTTGGATCTGCCAGCTGCATTAAAACCACTCCAGCAGATATTATATAGAACACAGGTGAGCCCTCCCCAAAGTCCTGGTACACAGAATTGTGAGCAAAAAAATTATTGCTATCTTGTCACTAGGTCTGCAGATGATCTGTTACAAAGTGATAACCGAAAGATACATCTTATGGCTCCCTCCACCAAGTGGCTCCAAAAAGGTTACGTGCCTGGGTTTCTATACCCTCTCTCTGTGCTGTCTTCCAACACTTATTCCTGGGTCCCTCTCAATTTTGTTCCAAGGCACAAACTACACATCCTATATAAAATGCCCGTAACAACATGGGAGAGGGTATTATGCCACAAACTGGGGGGACATACACTTAAGACCTGTATGACGGCTTGTTTCAAGCAAGAGGACATATGCTATCAAATGCCTTTTGGGGGACAGACTGAAATGATGCTGTTAGACAGCACTTCCTCATCTGGTGTTTCAGGATTTTATGCAACTTCTGACAACAAAATTAGAAAAGTGGTCAGTCAAGAGATTCATGTGTGTGTTTATGCTTCTAGAAAACCATAGCCAAGCCTAAGGGCTTCCCTCATAGCTCAGTTGGTAGAGAATCTGCCTGCATTGCAGGAGACCTGGGTTAAATCCCTGGGTAGGGAAGATCCCCTGGAGAAGGAAACGGCAACCCACTCCAGTTGTCTTGCCTAGAGAATCCCGTAGACAAAGGAGCCTGGCAGGCTACAGTCAGTGGGGTCGCAAGAGATTGACACGACTTAGCAACTAAACCACCACCACCAAGGGAATGCTCATTAAATACTGTTAACTAACATCTCCATGTTGTGAATTTTAAAGAAAGATGACAATATTTATCTGAGGACATAAACAAGGTCTATTGATGAATAAAACTGAATTCCCTTGGCAGTAAATTCACCCAAAGCATTGTCTCCAAAGCTAAGGGCTCTCAGAGCATGAGTTCCTTGAGGTGAACATCACAGGCTTCCAAAGGAGACTAACACAGCATCTGCTGACTTTATACAAAGACCAGGCCTGAAGCAACATTTGCAGAGTCAAGCTGCCTTAGTCTAAGTTGTTCTTATCAGAAAGGCAAGCCTGATGAATGTTAAAGACTTTCTCCCCAGAATCATGTACAAACACAGGTCTTGCACATAGCTTTGGCCCATCACAGACAGAGGTTAAAAACCTCTATCAGGGTGGCACAGGCGCTCCCTCAGGACTGGAGACACACACTACACGGTAGCCTTCATCCCAAGAATGTTTCCANAAGGCAAGCCTGATGAATGTTAAAGACTTTCTCCCCAGAATCATGTACAAACACAGGTCTTGCACATAGCTTTGGCCCATCACAGACAGAGGTTAAAAACCTCTATCAGGGTGGCACAGGCGCTCCCTCAGGACTGGAGACACACACTACACGGTAGCCTTCATCCCAAGAATGTTTCCACTGACACTCCTGTACCGGCTCCCACAGGAACATAAATTTCACTGTGATTCATCCTACTCTCTGGCAGAAACTAATGAAAAAGAACATATAATAAAGCACTGCAATGCTCTTGTAATATGTGCCTCACCAGATACACAGTAGAGAGGAACATAATTTATAATCCAACAAATCAGATGAGTATTCGCACCAGTTCCTGCCCATATACTTGCAGGCCTGGCCCTGCATTTCATATTTCATTTCTATTTCTGCATTTTGTGCTCAAGTGGGATGGTGCTTGTTGACACAAGTCTCAATAATGTTATTAGCAGTATCCAATCTTTTTCCTATCATGTTACTTTTTAATGTTTCCTGGCTTTGAAGGCCCAAAGACACCAAAAATTTTTACAGTTCAAAACCTACTAGATGCTGCCTGCTATAAGCTCAGACATGAAACATAATCAAAGTACTTACTCCTTAGACCTCTGTCTCAATATTTAATACTATTTATTTGAGAAAATATTATGTTTAAAAAGTATTATTTTGAGCAAGGGGGCACATGTGATACTTGTAAATGTATTTATGCTCTATCTTCAGAGAAATCTGTTCAGACTGCTGAAAAGAATAGTTTACAGTTAGTGACACTCCTTGTTAGATTCTTGGCTGAGACCTTTAATAAATCACCTTATCTCACCCCTATAACAAACCAACTAAAGCGATGTGGCCCCCTGGCTGATTGGTCATCAAACTTCTGTCCCTTTGCTCTGCATGGTTGGGGCTTTCCGAGTCTTCCTTGCAGTTAGAGGTGGCCACATGACTGAGTTCTGGCCAATGGAAAGTGGAAGAGAATAAGGAAAGCATCTTCTAGGTTTGGCCCACATAATCTTACCCAATCTTCCATGCCCTCTCATTTCCCTCACCAAATGGCTGATTGCAGAGATCTGCAGAGCAGAAGGCAGAACTACAAGAGAGAAGGAACCTGGATTGCTGAATCACTGTGTAGGATCCAACCAACAGAATACCCACAGTGAACTGGTATGTGAGGAAGACAGAGATTACTATTGTCCTGAGTCACTGATTTGGGGGGTTATTTGTCACAGCAGTCACACTGTACTGAAAGTATTTTTATGAGCGTAGAGAGGTTGAGTAGTCTGTTCATGGTCACACAGCTGACAAGAGGTAATAGATTTACATCCGAATGGTTTGCTTTTAGAAATCATGCTATTAACTTGTTTAGAAACATGTTATTCAATTATATTTCCTGTTTACGAGTTCATTTTAGTCATACAGAACATAATCATCTATACCTGACTTACTATATATGAAGGAAGTGGCTGGACAAAGTCCAAAGGTTGAGACAGAGGGAAGATAATTTCTTCAAGTAAATTATCTGACCTCAGATCCTTTTATTAACCATGTAAGAAAAAAGCTATGTTGTCTACACACTTTTCCAGGATACCTCAATTACTCCGTGAAAGTCTATATTCAGAGGTTCTTTAGTAGTTACTAATGCTGTGTAATAACTTACCCCTCCCCACAACTTAGTGGCTTAAAATATTTAATATCTCTCCCACTTTCAATGGGTCAGGAATTCAGGAGAGGGTTCGCTCAGTGGTCTCTTACGAGGCTGTACTAAAGGTGTTGGTTTGGGCCACATCATTTGAAAGTATGACCAGGGCTGGAGGAGTCACTTCCAAAATAGCAGACTCACATGGCTGGCATGCTGGTTTGGCCGTTGGCAGGCAGCCTCACTTTCTCCCCACTGGGCTGTGTGATCACCCTCCCAACATGTGGCTTGCTTCCCCCAGAGTGAGAAAATCCAGACCACGGCAAATGCTACCAGGTCTCAGGACTGGTCTCCAAAGTCAAGTCTACTGCCACAGTTTCTCATTATCAATTCTTACTGATTACACTGAGATCAGTATTGATCCCTTATTCACAGTTGGACGAGAACACACAAGGGGCTGAATACCAAGAAACAGGGGTCACCGGGAGCCAGTCTGGAGGCCAGCTACCATCCATTCACCCAACACACATGTACTAAGCACATACTGAAGAACTATGGGAACAAAATAGCCCAAATTTGTCTGCTTTTATGATACATATGTTCTACAAGAGGTGAGAAAGGCAACAGATGTAATCAACAAGTAAATGATATACAGTATACTAGAAAGTGCTAAGTGCTGTGGAGAGAGGGAAAGCACCCTCAGGGGCAGGGGGAGTGCTGGAGTTGGGGCTGCCCACAGTTTCACAGAGAGAGATATGGGTGGGCCTCACTCAGGCTTGAAGGAGGAAGAGTGTTCCAGGCACCACAAACAGCAGTCTCAGAGGCCTTGAGGTGTGAGTGTGTACCGTGGGCAAGAACAGTGAGGCGGTCAAAGTGGCTGTAGGCAGAAGCTGGAGGAGAAGGCCGCAGGAGATGACATGAGGCAAGTAGCAGAGGGGAGAGCAGAGACCGTGTGGAGGACATTCCAGGCTCCGATAAGAGCACTGAGTTCCACTCTGAAATGTGAAGACACTGGACAGTTCTTAGCAGACAACTGACATGATGTGATCTAATGCTAAAAACATCTCATTCTGGTGGCTGACATCAGAACAGACAGGCCAATGGTGGAAGCAAGGAAACAAATTAGGAGGTTCCTATATAAATCCAGACAAGAGCTGATGATGGCTTATGGTATTGTGTTGTCAGTGCAGGTGGTTAGTGGTCAGATGCTAGATTCATTTGGCAGGTAATCTAGCAAATTAATTCACCATTCTAGGTAAAGGTTTTATTTAGGATTTCATTATATCTCAGCACCTTGGACTGTCAAATGGTGCCCTGGGGGCCTTGCAGATGCTGAGAAGATTCATAGGGATTTGCTACCAGAAACTGAGGTGGGACTGATGGGTGCATCCTGCTTTCTGTCCCCTTAGCCCAGTTTTTAAGGGCAGCTGCATTGACATACATCATTAGGCAGGGGTGAGGGCAACCTTCTTAAGAAGACTAGAAACTTCAGTGCCCTAAAGGAAAAAAACTGAGCATGCACCCACCCAGATACAGTGTAAAACAACACAGCATTTATAAACTTTTAAGGAAACTATATTAGGAAAAATAGTTGCAATGCACATGAAAATCGTTTACTGTCCCTAATATTTAAAAACTCAAAAATTCATAGAAAAAAAAGCTAAAAAATGGCTAAAAGCCATTTTCAAAATGAGGCTCCAAGTAGTACCTCCTTCATCAGATAGTTGTGAGGTTAAAAGGACAACATACATAAAGTGCTTAGCACAGTTCCTATTACAAAAGAAATGCTCATTATGTTGCCCGCTGCCACCATCACCACAACCACACTGCAGTCACTGCTGCCATCCCAAGATGACTATCACCACCACCATCACCACCACCATCAGCAACTCCGTCACTGTCACCACAGTGTAAGAGCCGCCGCAAACCTGAGTGAACCCTGAAGGCCAGTTCTAGCTCAGCTCTCCCCAGATAAATTCTCCACTTGCAATGACAAACAATATATTACCTTTTCATGATTTTCTATTAGGATCTCAATGACTATGTTCTGAAACTTGATGTCCATTATGGCTGCCACAGTTTCTTCCTGAGGACGCAGCAGGGTGGGTCCAAACACCACGCCGAGGTTTGCCACTGTCATCAAATTCTGCTTGTGGTTGTTAGCAACACTGAGAGGAAGCAAAAGAAATGGCACAAATGAGAGAAATAGTAAATGACAGACAACTGACTTTCTATACCCATCTCATCTTCAGACACCTCATCTGGTAGGAGCCAGACCTAGGAGTCTGGAGTCCAAAGCCAGACCTAGCTGCTGGAGTCCAGTAGACCCTCTTGTCACAAGTGAAAAAGAGAGACTTTTTTACCCATAGTTTCATCTACCAAAGCTTCAGAAATCTCAGTGTTAGGCTATTTTGCTATTTCATGATATGACACTCTTTACAATTCCCATTTTGCCTAAAAGAAACCAATAACCAACCAACCAACCAACCAAAACAGCTTGCCTTCCAAAATACGAACCTTTGCACATTTGAATCCTTGTTCTGCAAATCCAGGTTAACTGATAATCCCTCTTAGTTACAACCTGTATCCTTGGCTGCTGCTTAAACCACTGTGATCATTAGCATTTTCTCTAGTGCAAATATAAAAACTCCTGACGGCTTTAATACATTTGCAAACACAGCCCAAAATAGATCTAATTTTTTAAATGAGTAGATCTCAGTCAGGAAATTCAGCATTTTAGGCTCAGAGTATTTAAGTCCCATCACATCAGACACATGACTTGTATTAAGCCAGACATGTGGCATGAACAGAAATAAAAACACATCCACGTATACAGCTGTTTATATTATCATTTATACTCAAAATCCAAGATACACTCAGGGCCAGGAGTATTGGGGCTGAGAAAGCTTCTAAACACATATTCATAGTATTGTATAATCAACTAACCAAAACATATACCTGAAATCCACACCCAGGTCACCATGACCTAGTCATAAAACTTCATTGTTCATTTGCTAGCGCCACATATAAAAATATACAAAGTTATCTATTGACAACAAGTTAAATTAAAAGTTAAGGCCATTCAATATTGTTAAGAAAATATTAGGGACTTCCCTAAATCACCTGTTGGAAGAAGGAAACTATTCATTACTAGAAACTAGAGAGAAATTGGGCAGTGGTGGGAGTTTGCACAGACATACCTCCCTAGCATTTAGTGCTATTTATACAGAGGTTTTTTTTTTTTTTTTTTCATACAATTCTATAAATGTTTGCACTGTTTCTCTTGGATACTTCTATTTTGTAGTAGAAAAAAAGAGATTTGACTGCTTTAAGTACTGGTTTTGAAACTGAACCTTTACTGAATACTATATTAACTGATTTTATCACCAGAAACGCATTTTTCTTTCATTTTCTAGGGCTAAAAGTCTAATTTCATAAAAAAAAACTCGTCCTCTGAAAGAAATGGTTACGTCTGTGAAGCCTGACTGTGGAACAGCCCAATCAAGAAGGGAATTTGCTTTTTTATTGCTAAGCAACACCTGTAGCAAGGAGATTCTGCCACTGATGCTTTGTCCTATTTCTGGTCCACATAAGACTATTTTCATTTCCTGAGATCTAGCTGAATTTCCTGATATTACTTCGAGTTTTCCATTCTACCTAGAACTGTATCAGGTTTCTAGTCTGAAAGTGTTAAAGCAGATAGTCAAGGTTTTACCTGGCGAAGGGGAAAAGATTTGGTTCTGAGTCTCAGTTAGAATCACCATGTCTGCATATTTACAAGTTGCTTGTAACACCACTACTTTCAACATCAGCTCCTTTGTGCAGAAAGTGAATTCCATGCTCTTATATTTCCCCTGCCAAATGAGCCAAGTCAGTAGACTTACACTCTTGTCACAAAAGTCCCTTGTGTATATGAATCAACAAGCTATTTATATATGAAAGCACTTTTAAACTGAAGGCCAATATAAAAATATAGGGTTTAGATAATGATCACTTTCACCATCACGCTTCTCAACAGGGCATCTGGCTAAAGCAACTGTGTCTTAACAGGGCTCCCAGACTAGACTCTCTGGTTTCAGCTGCGTCCCACCTGCCCCCACCAGCTTCTGTCTGCCAATTCAGTGACGTTCAAGTCAGTTCCCTGTTGAAAACTACAATGGTTTCACGCCTTGCTTGGTCGCTGGGAGAGAACACAGTGACACAGTATCTGTGTATGACACAGTGTATGTTCAGGAATGCTTCCACGGTTGGAATGTTCTGATAATGGTGACTATAAACCGTTGATGGGCTCCACTGTTTCTCATGTCAAACTCCTATAACCTAGCACAGCTTTTTCCAACTCACTTCTAAGCCTTCTGCCTCCTCTCAGATCTGGCCCTTGAAAAGGGACTTAATGTTTAAGCTTTGGAGTCCTCATCTTTTAAAAACAGGGTGAGTTTCATTTCTAATCTACTTCATGAGGTTGCTATGAAGATTAAATGGATATAATGTGGGAAATGCAGTGATGATGATTCTATTAATCACTCACTCCCCATCTTCTGTCTACTTTCATATCTATCTGCCTTTGTCAGTCCTCACCCTGGAATGTCCTCTTACCCTTCCTTCCTTTGCTGGACAAACTGCTGATCTGAAAGGGACAGTTCCAATGGTGCCCTTTCTTTCCAAACTGTCTGACTAGCCTCTTCCCAACCCTCCACCGCTCGATGAAGGCAGGCGTGTTGGCCCTGGATTTATTACAAGTTATTAGTGTCTCCACTGTTGCCTTAGGATAGAGACTGTTTTTATTTTAGTTGGTAATACCAGTGCTGAGAGCAGTGCCTGGCTCAGGAGAAACACAACAAATGCTCACTGTGGTGTTAAAAGATGATGGGAGTTTCTGAGTAGACATTAAACAATTATTCACAACCCAGCTACTTACTTGGAAAACCTCAAATTATTACTGATGATTTTGGGGGAATGTATCTCACTTTTCANAATACCAGTGCTGAGAGCAGTGCCTGGCTCAGGAGAAACACAACAAATGCTCACTGTGGTGTTAAAAGATGATGGGAGTTTCTGAGTAGACATTAAACAATTATTCACAACCCAGCTACTTACTTGGAAAACCTCAAATTATTACTGATGATTTTGGGGGAATGTATCTCAACTTTTCAAAGTCTAGAACTGTGTTCCACTCCTTAGATTTAATTAATGAGCAATAGTTACTCTGATTTGTAGACCCCAGTGACCCAAAGGCTTTGAAAAAAGGAGCGGTAACTGTGAATAAGCATTTGTGAATATAAATAAGCTTGAAGCTACCTAACATAATTCATTTCTTTTTTAACGATCCATTTTATTTTAGAACTTACAACACACTGATGTAACTCATAAACTTTTGGGGAAAAAGGCTGCACCTTTTATGACTAACTACCATTATCTCCAGGCACACTGAAGCAACAAATTGATCTATCATGTGATTATTACTGCTCACAACTTGGTATAGCTATGTTCATTATTCAAGAATGAATTATTAATGGCTGGAGATCACTTTGCATCCCAGAAAGAAAGGCACAGACTTCAGCCTCTTGCTGGCACCAGCCATCCATTACAGCTTGATGGATTTACCTGTGTGTGGGAGGCAGGCTGGCAGAGTGCTGGGGAGCCTGGTTTAGTTGAGTCCACGGGACTCATTCGTTAGTGAGGTCTATAAAATATGGAGAAGTTGCTTTCTGGGCTAGTAACTGAGGAGCTTGAGCTCTTCCTCACAGCCCAGAATGTGATGCTGAGTCTTGACTTAAAATCCACACACAAAAGTCTGCTGTGCACGACTGCACATTCCACCAAGGAAGTCTTTGATAGGCCTTGCCTAAGTCCACAGGGACTCCTCTGTGAGCCTTCTTACATTACTGCCAGTCCTACAGACTTCCTTTGCAGGCAGAAGAGAAACAGTTCCACATGTGATTTTAACCTGGGAAAGGCCTGCTTCCTTTTGTGACCCATAAGAGTTTGCCCCAACAGCTGAGAAACAGGGCATCTCCTGAGGGACATGACTTCAGGGCAGTTGGTGGGGGTCGACACCCCATGTTCCCTGTAGTTCCCTCAGGAATTATGGTTAATGAGGAAAGAGCACGTTCCAAGGAACATGGCCATAGCAAAGGGGCCTCTTGCTACCTTTGCTTCCAGGGAAAATGGATGAGGGCTCTGGATTGGTCTGACATCTTTTGAGAGGCAGAAGATTACTTCCAGATGAAGATGGTGATGGGGGAGTATTAGGAGGAGAGAAATAGGAGCCAACTATTTTGAGGCCAGAAATGCAGAGACGCCCATGCTGTCTTAAGGATCACATCTGTTTTTCTAGCATTTAAATGAGAGCCGGAGCTCTGGAACTGCTGAGTAGTACTTTATAACTACAGACTGGTCCTGATGTACCAACAATACCTAAGCCTGTTGCTAGGTTTGCAAACAGGCTTCATCTGGAGGCCTGCAGTACTGTGTCATGGAGTATGCGAGCTGCCACCTGGCTCCACAGGACACAACAGGCTGGCAGAGGAGCACTGTCTGCGATGGACCGGATGGGTGGAGGTTCCAGCACAGCAACACTATCTGCCATGCTTTGTTTGTTTGCTTCAGCTTCCAGTGTTAAGAAATGATAACTTAGGCTTGTAAGGTGTTTTAGAGTTTACAAGGAGCTCTGCAACACATTTTTATGTTTGCTTGAACTTCATATAATATGTCTAGAACAGTAGCTCTCAAACTTTCTGACAAGGACCCATGGTAGGAAATAGATTTTCCCACATAACATTTCACTAGCACATACATACATATATATACATATAGACAGAGGTACACACACATACACACATGCGTATCAGAAACACAAGTCTCAGAAATAGTGTGATAAATTCTATTAGTTTTGATTCTATTCATTTTTCTATCTACTAAATCAATTTCACAATCCACTAATGTGTCATGACTTACAGTTTGAAAAGCTTCCTTCTACAGGTAAAGAGCACAAATATCATGTCCAATTTGTAAATACAGAGAAATAAAGGCTAAGGGAGACAGTACAGTACAGGGGGTGGAGTCAGACAGAGATTCCCAGCGAGATGAGAGTAGGCAGGTCACCTGGCTTCTCTAAATCCCTTTCTTCACCTGTAAAACATGAGCAACAATACCTGCTTCATAAAGCTTGTTGTTGTTCAGTCACTAAGTCATGCCCAACTCTTTGTGTAAGGCCAATAAAGGAAAACTAGGTGAATTGATCTCTTGGACTGAAATAATGGCTTAATAAATGACAGCTGGTATTGTCCACAGAGGCAGTCAAGACAGTGGTGATGACAATGTGGAAGCAGCAGCAAGCGCCAGTTTAAAGTCACACTGTAAGTTAGTGGTGTCACCTGGTGTCACGTTCAGGCATCTCTAGTGGCCTGCTTCTACCTGGGGCAAGGAACCTGTCTCTTCCACCTGTATTTCAAGGGCTAATTTTTTCTTCTGGTTATTCTTTGTTCTTTTCTTTTCTACTTTAAAAAAAAATATGATATACTTCAAATCTACAGATAAATTCAAAATATATTGTGATTTAATTTCTATTGTTTTCCTATAAGCAACTCTGGGCGTGACAGGTTGAGAGCCTCATTGGAAACTATAGCAAAACTCACCATACTCAGGCCTTCCAAGGGTTAGGCCTGCCTGGCAAGTCCTCCCCTAACCATCCAAAACTCACCTGTCTGCAAGGCCAGCTCTAGACACCCCTCTGACAGGAGGCCACACAGAACTCTCTCCTCTTAGGGATTATGTTCACAACCAATCCATGGAACATTTCTACACTGACTGCTTCCCTTCTCATGAACGTCTCAGGACTGTGAGCTGGATCTGGATCTTGGAGTGAGTCCCCTGCAGCACACAGGTGGGGACTGGGAAGGCCTCAGGTTACCAATTAGGAAAGTCATTGTGTGAGTGGGCACCCAAGCTGCAGTAAATATCACTTATTTCTCTTCCATTCTCTCGGGGTTAGAGAAGCTCCAAGCCCTGGGGCCAAGAAGGATTAGCTAGAAATGAAGTTGCTAGAACTATACATTTTTTGTGGTCACCCAAGGCAAGTTAAGTTTCAAGGGTTGTCAGTGTGGTTCCTTCCACCAGCTTCAAATTCATCTTTAGTACGGGGTGGGGAAATGGTAAGGGGAATCCCCACCACGACTGGCCATGAGTTTTCTACTAATTCAGACTGTGTGTGTGTGTTGCCTGGATACCACCTGAACTCAGTGAGACGGGATTAGTCTGGGTGGTGTTCAGGAGGCCTCTGCCAGGGAAACCCATCAGAGCCATAAATACAGCTTTGCTGGGCTGTACCAATGGCTGGCACCAGAATGAGAGTTTAAAATAAATTTTTCCATGTACTGACTGGGGTCATGTTCACCAACCATATTTAACATCTCTCTGGGAATGGCTATCCAGTGAGAAGCCAGATTTGAAACTTTGAAACACGAAGTGTTTATGATGGATACTTTTACAGTGTAATCTTCAAGAGAAAGCCTTGAGACAAGTAGGTAAGAGTATCACTGTCATTTTACAGATGAGGAAACTGAAGCACTGAAAAGTTAAGTAATGTGCTTGAGGTCATACTTTAATGAAGGGCAGAACCAGGAAAGGAACTCAAGGTGGCTGCAGAGCCCATAATCTTCACTTCAGCACTCTGCTGTGCCCACACAAGTAAGGGTCAGTTCAGCTAGGCTAAAAGACACTCTTCTTTTTCCCACTCAGAAAATCCAACCACAAATGAATATACTGAGGCTTGAGCATGTGGGAGAAAAAGCAATAGTTACAACAGAGAAAAAAGATAAAAGCTTCTCCCTTGATTTACCACCCAAATTACTAAACTGGAAGAAGGAGGGGGGGAAAGCAAGAGAGAGGAGGGAAAAGGAGAAGAGCCTATGACAGTGCTATTGGACTAAACACCATTTCTACTCACTTCTTGCTGTGAAAATGGCTTCATGCTTGACAAAAACATGAAAGTGGCAAAACACCCCTCGTACATGATAGCATTCCATTTATAGTTGGCTGGCAGAGTCAGATCAAAAGAGTGAACACTTTGAGAGAGAAGAATGAATTAAAAGGAGAAAAGGAGGAATGGCTAAATGGATGGATTCCAAAGCAGCCCCTCCCCACCCCCAAGACAATTATGGCCGTACATGCATCCCTGCAGGCTGCTCTGCTTTCATCAAAGTTCTGTGAATAGCAACAATGTCTTCTCCACTTTCAGTGAAATGTATAATCTATATTTCAGATGGGTAAGCATCACTGCTAAGATGGTAAGTATTGACCAAAATGATACACATCACCCTGATAGTTCAGTTGGTAAAGAATCTGCCTGCAATGCAGGAGACCCTGGTTTGATTTCTGGGTCAGGAAGATCCACTGGAGAAGGGAAAGGCTACCCACTCCAGTATTCTGGCCTAGAGAATTCCATGGACTGTATAGTCTATGGGGTTGCAAAGAACTGGACACAACTGACCTACTTTCACTTTCACTTTTAATACACATCAACTTTAATGCCCAATTATAGAGGCCCATTTGGTGCTGAAAATTCTTTCAGTTCAGTTCAGTCACTCAGTCGTGTCCGATTCTTTGCAACTCCATGAATCGCAGCACGCCAGGCCTCCCTGTCCATCACCAACTCCCGGAGTTCACTCAGAGAGAAAAGGAAAAGGGATTTGGGTGAATTTTAAAAAGTCACTGTGCTTTTTGGCATATAGCTTGCAGTCTAAAGTGGAGACTGTTCCAAAATCTGAGTGTGCAACCAACTCTATTTCTACTCTGGTCTCCTCCAATCCAATTCCACTACCTATTTAAAATCCACCAAAGGTTTCTGTTTTAAATTTCAAGTTGAAAACCCTTGGCCTTCAAGATCCTGCCTGATCTAGACCTTCCTCCATCATCTCTCCCTTAGCTCATGGATCTCTCGGCTAAAACTCTAGTTAGGCCTGGGTGCCTTCCTTTCTAATGCCTATCCCCCGATCAGGGAAGCTCTGCAGTCCCTCTTGATCTGGCTCTCTCCTAACTCATCACTCTCTTTTCCCAAAGAGGTCTCTCCTGGATACCCCAAGCCAGGTCAGATACCTCATTACAACTCTTAATTCTGCAATTCTCCTTCCTAGCACTTAGTGAATTATGTCATTATTCATGGAATTATCACTGTCTGTCTCCTCCACTTAGAAGTTCCAAGAAAACTGGGATGGCATTATCCTCCCTTATTGCTGCATCACCAGGGCTTAGCACAGAGTTTGCCTATATTAGGCATTGGGGGAAAAAGGAACACATGCATGCTTTAGGAGGTCACCTTCCTTTGAGGTTATCAAGGCTCNTTTTTTTTTTTTTTTTAATGTAATCCAGGAGAAAATTCTGATCAGAGGGATAACATAATCAGTTATGCTTCTCTGTAGACTCAGAAAGGTTTCAACTACTAAGACTTAAATGCCTCTATTCCATAAGAGCTTCACAAACCAGCATAATAAAGCCCCGTGAGGGGATGAGTTCAAGACAGGAGAACACCAGAATATGCTACTTTTCATATTTATTTGACTAACTGAAATGTGTCAGCACTGTACTTTGTATCTGTCTGTTAACATGGTAGATCTCTGAAGCTATTCCACATTTTTCCCTTAGTCATTATGCTAAGTCTTTTACCAAGTTCTCTACAGGCAAGTCCATGAAAGATCAGAATGTTTAGCCAGTAAGCTGGAAACCTAGAGTACATAACAGCCTCTAGGTGCTAGTTACCTGCTACCTAGCTAATAGTCACCCACAAAGAGCACCAATATTAAACAAGGCATGTAAACATTTATAAAGCCCATTGAACTGAACCATCTTAACAACCTTTAATTAATTAAAATAACAGATCTGTATGACTAGATCTATTTTACAGATGAAAAGTCAGGGATAAAAGGAACTACATCAAAGGTTAAAGGATTGGCCCTTCTCCATGTGGCTTAGCTCCAATAAGAACAATGGCTCCAAGACTGAACAGTCAGGGGTTCTCACTTTAGTTTGTTGCTGCATCTATAAACTGACCATAATCCTTTCATGAGGTACAATCAAGATTTCAAATCCGCTGACGGGAGTATGGGCAATGTTACTGAGAGAGAAACTGACAAATTGAGAACAAGCGAGAGAGAGAGAGAGAGAGAGAGAAACAAGTATGCGTACATGTAAACATGGACACACACTTATGCCCTGGGTAATCTATTTCTTTCCATGAAGATTTTTTAAACAAAGGAAGTAGCCCATCTGAATGGCATAGCTTTGAAAAGGAGTGTACTTTCACCTCAAAAAGGATACAGACATAAAATTACATTCCTGAAACAAATGAGACTTAGGTTGGAAAAGCTGGATTACTGGTACACTGGGCCACGTACCAAAATGACTGAGATTTATAAACCTACATGTGCTGTCAACGAACTTATGAACTACATGTGGATAGGCAATTAACAAAGACAACTATTATTTCAAGGTGTCCTGAAAAATTCATGCCTCTTCATATACAAGAGCTGATACCCCCTGGCAAAGCTCTGGAGATCAGTTATTATCATCAATGAAAAATGAAACCCCAGATCTCTAACATCCATGAAGAATCACACGAGTACAACATCAACACTTTTATATATGTTTGCATTTCTGATGCTAAAGAATACAATTCTTTAAAAAAAATATCCAACAACATATGTTTCACAACTCGTAAAAATTAGAAAAAAAATCTGAATGAATTACATCTTAATACATCTCCCCATTCCTGAAACTCTACACCAACATCTAGCTCCTTTCTACACCTAAACTGTTATCTCCTAAGATGTCAGTGTAGTCCAAGCTAAAGTGAAATAGCAGCTCATCTTATTTATCTATACATATAAAATGTGTTTATACATAGTGGTACATGTTAGAATATGAGTGAATACACAAATACTTCTGTTACATTTATTGCCTTAATCACAAAAATAGATTCACCAGGGAATTATGCCAGGAGAGTTCTTACTTCAACACATGCCAGGCAAAACCTGGTTTATCCTCATAGGCAGCACCAAACTGAATTCTGCTACTCTGGGAGCAAATTATAAAATAAAATACAGTGTCGACAAACAGGAATTACAGATCCAGTGTGTGAAAACTAACACTATCATTAGGCAGAGAACAGCAAATAATGCCTGGGAAAAGAGACACAAATGACTCAAATAGTGCAGTTGAGATTTGGGCCCCAATCCCCCACCCTTCAGGCTCTTGGTGAGTGTCATTCATAAAGCCCAAATCCAGTACTTTTGATGAGGAAGTCGAGGTGTTTAGTGACAAGCTTCTGGAATGCTTCCAAAGGTGCAAGCATCAAAGCCTAACACCTTAGCTCTTGTCATCCTGTTCTGCCCAGCTTGTTGGAAAATGTGGGTGAAGAACACCAAGCTGCTGGCAGTGGAGACAAGAAGAGAATGTGGCACAGGCTAAAGAAACACTCTGAGGAAACAGTGGCACACAAGCCCCAGGAGAAAGGCCATCAGGAAGTGACTGCAGCAGACCAATCTGGATGTGTGTAAACCCGCAAAGATGAATCAATGTAATGAACATCAGGTAGTCAGGTAACACCAAACCCCTCACCGTGGCCCATGTGATTTGACCCTGCCTATCTGTCTAACCTCAGGTCATGTGGTTCTGCTATCACTCTCAGCTCCAACTGCCCTGGACTCCTGCAGCCTCTTACACCTAACGACGTGTGATTCAACAACTAAGACAGCCCACAACTCCTTCTAAGCACTGAAGCAGGGAACCAGAGTGACAAGATCCCTGTTTCTGATATACTGGCATTCTATTCCAATTGGAAAGACAGTACATAGTACATTAGTAAGAATATCTGACTGTGAAAGTGACAAGAAGATATGAAACAGGAGCATGTGATAAAAAACCAGTGAGGAGCACCAATCTAAGTAGACTAGGGAAGGCCTCCCTAAAGGGAAGATGGGTGAGCTGAACCTGTTCATCAGAGTGCAGTCTGTAAGTCTACCGATGAGGAGACTACAAAGCACATGTATAAACACACAGGCAAGTAAGAACTATCTTCAACCACAAACATCAGAGCCTGCCTGAGACCTCTTTAAAAGTTATATGCTAGGTTCCTTTTCCGCAGGAATTCCGAAGTCTTTGTCAACAGCTGTTTAACCCAAGTGGAAGCCCTGGGATCTTTGCCAATCCTATGGTTTCCCACACAATGATGGGAACGCCCTGCAGCTTTGGCAGCTCACCCCACCCCATCCACCTCTGTGGCCCCAACCCAGTTCGGAAGCAGCTCTTCCTGAAAACATGTCACTAGCAGATCTACTGCTCAGTCTTGCAAACAGAAGGCCACCTCCCAGAAATTTATATGGAAGGAGAAAATTACATGGAAGGAGAAAATTCTGATGACAGGTGCCAGCATGTGGTTGGGCTACGTAAAAAGCTAAGTAATCATTAAACAGGGGCAGGAAATAAACAAAGGAGAAACCCATTAGAAAGATCAAGTATGTGTGGAAAACTTGAGAGGAGGGAAGTAGCAAGGTTCAGGGTGTCCTGCTACTCTGTGGAAGGTAGGATTCCACAGAAGGTAGGAGAGTGTTCACTAAATAAAAGTAAAAAATATATATAAAAAAGCACTTGAACTCCCTAAAACAAGTCTTCTCTATGAATTGGTATTGATGTTTAAAAAAAAAACAAATAGCAAGAGGCTTCAAGAAGTCGGAACACAGTTCTAGATGTGACTGTCTCCTGAAGCCTCAGGGCAACTGTAAGTTCTTTAGACTTCTGACCCACTGAAGGCAGGATGCCTGTAGGGGCACCTTGGGCATCAAATGAGTGAGCCAATGAGTCAGGGGTGTGAGCCACAGTGGTCAGCTCAGCACAGGCAGTATCTTTGGGTATGCAGATCTCAGAGCCTCCTGCAAGGTTATGACATCTGGCTACACACACACACACACACACACGCGTGTGTGTGTATATACCCACGTGTATGCATACACAACCCTATCTGGATGTACACTCCCTTAAACATGCACATCCCCACATATGACTCCCCCACCCTCAGCACAGTTGCAGACTGTGAAATTTACAAAATAAATTGTTTCTATCTCCCTTAACACTGAATCAGTAAATGTCATTAGATGTCTTTAAGGTGTAGTGGCCATTTAAAACTAGCTATCCTTTATTCTTTCTCNCATGCACATCCCCACATATGACTCCCCCACCCTCAGCACAGTTGCAGACTGTGAAATTTACAAAATAAATTGTTTCTATCTCCCTTAACACTGAATCAGTAAATGTCATTAGATGTCTTTAAGGTGTAGTGGCCATTTAAAACTAGCTATCCTTTATTCTTTCTCTTGGTGTTATCATCAGGGAGAAAAAAAACTAAGACTTAACTCCCTCCCCTGCCTGTTTTTTTTTTTTTTTTGGTATTATAAGTGAAAAGCATCCATTGTGGCATAATGAAAAAGACAGTAAAACACAAAGAAAATAAAAATCACTCATAATTCCAACTGATTAGAAATAACTAAGTTTTACCCAGTTTTTAAAAATGTAAATGTTATGCACTATGCTTTTCCTAGGCACAGACACATACATGGATATAGACATGTATCTTAATGTATCTTAATACAAGCCAGAATCATACTGTATGTACACAATTTTATACCCTGTTTCTACTGCTCTACTATGAATTTTTCACATATCATTCACTGTCCTATTCTACATATTTAAGGTTTATAGTATTCTACTGTATGGATCTGGACTTCCCTGGTGGCGCAGATGGTAAAGCATCTGCCTACAACGCGGGAGACCCGGGTTTAAGCCCTAGGTCGGGAAGATTTCCTGGAGAAGGAAATGGCAACCCATTCCAGTATTCTTGCCTGGAAAATTCCATGGAGGGAGGAGCCTGGTAGGCTACAGTCCATGGGGTCACAAAGAGTTGGAAACAACTGAGCGACTTCACTCACTTCCTCACTGTATGGATATTCTAATTTATTTAAGAAATCCTCTTTTATTGGATAATCCAATTGTTTTCAATACTGGCACATCTTTCTTTCTCTAGAATAAATTCACAGAAGTGGCATTTCTGGATTAAAGCATATAAATACTTTTTATATATACTAGCAAACTGTCATCTAGGAGACTTCTATCCATTTACACCCCCACCTAGAATGTTTTAGCTCTCTGAGCCCTAAAGCAACACTATTTTGAAATTTTTAATTAGTAGCAAATGATATTGTACCTATCTCATTTTAAGTTGCATTTCTTTGATTAGTTACAGTATTGACTTTTTTCCAACTGTTTATTGACTCAACAACTTTGCTAAGGGTCCAGATAAAACAATTAGTCTTCTGTAGAGCAGACCAAAAGTCTCAGGTAAAATAATAAGATACACCAGGCAAGGATGGCACCTTACTATATTTTAAAAAATAAATAATTCTACATCTATTAAAGCATTCCTGTAATTATAATTCATCTATTGTTCATGCAATTTAATGGGCAAGGGAAAAAAAATTAACATCAAATTCCTCTCTATGAGGCCAGGAAAGGGACAATTTCCCTGGCCCAGCATTTGGTGCAGAACAACTGGGTCTACAGGAGGGAAATGTTCATTGGTATGTGCCCCGTTCATCAATGTAAGCCTTATTCATCAATGTATGCCCAGGACCTGGCAGGACAAGCACTTAATATTTGTGGGCTATTCTCAGGCTGGTGGTCAAGGGACTTGAAGGAACTCAAGCTTCAGAATATCAGCCTTGCTGATTTCAATATATTGCACCCATACAAATGGGTACCAGGGCACTTGGGAGGCAGTATATAAATGATGTGGCTGCCAAAGAGGCCAAAAAAGGACCACCGTGCCCCTCTAATGTACTTCACAGGGAGGTTGTAAGGGCAGAGCAACAAAGAGAGGTGATAAGGGTTCTGAAGACTATCAGGTGTTGTGCCAAGTGGGATGAGGAGAAGGAGGATGCAGAGAACAAATTTAAACAGAAGCCTTGAGGAGGCAGGATTGATGGGCACATGCAGAGACTGTTATACTGAAGCAAGTCTTGGTATGAAACCAGCCTTTCTGCCCTGGTATTCTGTGAGCTGTGTATGGAGACAGCCTGTCTCCATGGACCCTGGGTGGGTGATAAAAACAGCATGGAGTGTAACCAGGGCACAAAGTCCTGAAAATAAACCTCTGTCGCAGAGTCGGAGACAACTGAAGCGACTTAGCAGCAGCAGCAACATGGCTGTTGGGCTCTTATTTATCATACAAAGGTTCTTCTTTATAGATTTTTCTTCCTATCTAGAGCGTTCTACAGCTTCTCTAGGATGTGCATTTGTGTGGATTAGTTTTATTTCTCCTTTTGGAATTTGCTGTGACTACTGCTGATGTTTCAGATCTTTCAGTTTAAGGTCCAACAGGAAGTCAGCTATTAGCAGAACTAAGCATGGTTATGCACATTTTATGAGGGTCAGCATTTTCAGTTGGGAGAGAAAAAAAAAATCCTATGATAAGAACTTATTCTAGGGAAGAGTTAAAAAAAAAACAAAAACAAAACCCACACAGCTTTTGCATGTTTGGGGTTCAACACAGAGGTCTTTGGTGAAGGAAACCTCTTGAAACAGCTGGGTGGCATTTCTATAAGACCCTGACAGGGAAGATCCACACTCTGGTAATTCCTGATCAAGGAGACTGGACTTCACTAGGCAGGAGCCCTGAGCCTGATATGCAGGAAGGTGGTGGGGGGAGAGAGTGGATGACAGTTTAGAAGGGATCTGGCGTGTGCCAAAAGCACAGGAGTGCCCCCACCCAGGCACCTACTAGAGGGAGGTGGACAGAGAGGGGCTTAAAGGTCTGTGCCCTTGTCTCCTAGTTCTGCTGTCTTCCAGCTCTATGAACAACCTGCATGTATATATAACAGACACACTCAATTATGAAACATGGCAGTAATCACTAGAAGTGAGCCTGCAACCCTAAGCTCCTGTTGGAAAGGCTACTGCTGCTCCTGATTTCTGCTCCCCACCCTCCAGACTCCTGTACTGCCAGTGCCACTGAAGCCCTCCCAGAGACGAGAACCTGTTGCCATGGTACCTGCTTTCCCCACTCTCAGGGAGGGCATGCTCTAAGCCATTATGAAAATAAAAAGCTTTTATGTTCCACCTCACCTCCTGTTTCTCTCTCTGTCTTGTCCAGTTAAATTTTGAGTAGTGCTCACAGCAGAAATTAAATGTGGGCATTTCAATTATAGCAATAACAAAAAATTAATAATCCAGTTTTCGCAAAGAGGGAAAGTACAAAATAACTGTTCAAAGGAACAGTGTATATGTGTTTGGGTTAGGTAGAGGAAAAAAAAAGAAAGAATGAAAAGTAATTAAAGAAAGACTTTCTCTGAAGATCATTAGATCTGACAGACACCAAAGCACTGTCTGGTTGTTTGCTGAGGAAAAGAGAGGAAGACAAGACAGTAAGAGTCCCCCAGAGGGCTGAGAAAACAATCCCCCTTTGTTAACAGAAACCAAAAGAAGGAGTGAGAGCTGTCTGGAAGCCCAACCAAAGACACATTTAAGGACTAGACCCCTGGAGAGAAATCAAGGTGATATATCAGTTACAACCCTGTATTATGGGACTTACTGGTACCCACCATGGAATGCAGAATGAAAAAAATAATGAGAAGGCAATAAGGACAGTTATACCATGAGTAGAGCAACTTTCTGTACTGTCCTTATCTCTAAAAAGGCATCCATCCTGCCAGCACTCATTCCCATGCTCTCCTAACTCTGAGGTTATCGTCCATGAGGGAGCTGACCTGGCATGTGACTCCCTCCCAGGGATGCTTCCCAAGTAAGGAAAAGCTTCAGACCTCTATATTTAAGTATAGAAAATGGAGAGAGATGTATTGATCCACATGGAGAAAGCAGCAGCAAAGGAGAAGCTTAGTTAAGTCCAGACCGCACCAAAGATGTTGAGGTTTCTTCTCCTGCTCACAAAGCCAGAGAAGTCTCTAAGGCAACTGCCAAGCAGTAACTACTCTAGTTTGGTGCCTGGGATATCTAGAGACAGGAGAAAGAATGCTAACCCTCCACACTCAGACCACTGAAGGTGATTAAGCCTAAAATTAGAGGTGAAAATAAGTAGAACAAATAATGTCCAGCTATAAAATGCCATGCCTAATGGTTATCAGTCTAAAAAGCACTTTAATAACAGAGAAGTTCAAAGAGAAGAAAGTTGGCGTCACTGAACTTGCTCGTGCTATATCAGGACTTATGCTGCCAAGCACAAGGCTAGAGATAGAAAGTTCATTCACTGCTTTCTAATGCCATGTGGGCCGTGGCTGTGTGGGCTTTTCTTTGTAAGATCTCTTTATATTCAAGATATAGAGAGATGTGGGATCTCTTTATATTGAAGAGATCATTACAGATTCTCTCTTTATTTCTAGAATGTTCTGCAGCTTCACTAAGATATCTATTTGTGTGGACTTAGTTTTATTCTATCCGTTGGATGTGTGATTACTGAATCTGATGCTTCATATCTCTCAATTTAAGAAAATTCTCAGCCCTAAACTCATCAAATATTACCTCTTCCTATTCTCTTTAGTCTCACCTTCTAGCATGTCTTAGAGACATACTTTCATTCTGCCTTCCATGTCTCTTCAAATATTTTCTGTTTCATTCTCTCTCTGAACTGCAGTCTAGCAATCTTCTAAAATATATATTCTAGTTCATTAACTCTCTCCTCAGCTTTGTTTAATTTGGTATTTATTTGGAGTTTTTAATTTTAATGATTTTTAAAATTTCTATAAGTTCTATTGATTCTTCCAATGTAGCCTATCCTTTTGGGTTTAGTCGTTTCTTTATGATTTTGGTTGTTGTTCAGTTGCTAAGTCATGTCCAACTCTTTGCGACCCCATGAACTGCAGCACACCAGGCTTCCCTGTCCTTCACTATCTCCCAGAGTTTGCTCAAACTCACGTCCATTGAGTCGGTGATGCCATCCAACCATCTCATCCTGTCACTCCTTTTTCTCCCTTCCCTCAATCTTTCCCAGCATTAGGGTCTTTTCCAAAGAGTTGGCTCTTCACATCAGGGGACCAAAGTATTGGAGCTTCAGCTTCAGCATCAGTCCTTTCAATGAATATTCAGAATTGATTTCCTTAAGGAGTGACTGGTTTGATCTCCTTGCTGTCCAAAAGTCAAGAGTCTTCTCCAACACCACAGTTCAAAAGCATCAATTCTTCAGCATTCAGCTTTTTTTTTCTGTAATAATTTATTTTTTAATTTTAAATTTATGTATTTTAATTGGAGGCTAATTACTTTACAATATTGTATTGGTTTTGCCATATATCAACATGAATCCGCCACAGGTGCACACATGTTCCCCATCCTGAACCCCCCTCCCACCTCCCTCCCCGTACCATCCCTTTGGGTCATCCCAGTGCACCAGCCCCAAGCATCTTGTATTCTGCATCAAACCTAGACTGGCGATTCGTTTCTTATATGATATTATACATGTTTCAATGCCATTCTTCCAAATCATCCCACCCTCTCCCTCCCTCTGTCACAGAGTCCAAAAGACTGTTCTATACATCTGTGTCTCTTTTGCTGTCTCGCCTACAGGGTTATTGTTACCATCTTTATAAATTCCATACATATATGTTAGTATACTGTATTGGTGTTTTTCTTTCTGGCTTACTTCACTCTGTATAATTGGCTCCAGTTTTATCCACCTCATTAGAACTGATTCAAATGTATTCTTTTAAATGGCTGAGTAATACTCCACTGTGTATATGTATTACAGTTTTCTTATCCATTCATCTGCTTTCTTTGTGGTTCAACTCTCACATCTGTACGTGACTACTGAAAAAAACCACAGCTCTGACTATACAAATCTTTGTCAGCAAAGCGATGTCTCTGCTTTTAAATATACCATCTAGGTTTGTGATAGCTTTCCTTCTAAGGAGTAAGCATCTTTTAATTTCACAGTTGCAGTCACCATCTGCAGTGATTTTGGAGCCCAAGATAATAAAATTTGGAACTGTTTCCACTTTTTCCCCTCCTATTTGCCATGAAGTGATGGGACTAGATGTCATGGTCTTCGTTTTTTGAATGTTGAGTTTTAAGCCAGCATTTTTATTCTCCTCTTTCACCTTCATCAGGAGATTCTTCAGTTCCTCTTTGCTTTCTGTCATGAGAGTGTGTCATCTGCCTATCTAAGGTTGCTGACATTTCTCCCAGCAATCTTGATTCCAGTTTGTGATTCATCCAGCCTGGAATTTTGCATGATGTACTCTGCATAGAAGTTAAATAAGCAGAGTGATGCACTCCTTATAGGCTTGATGCACTCCTTTCCCAATTTGGAACCAGTCTGTAGTTCCATGTCTGGTTCTTATTGTTGCTTATTGACCTGCATAAGTTGCTCAGGAGACAGATAAGGTGGTCTGGCATTTCCATCTCTTCCAAAAGTTTTCACAGTTTGTCATGATCCACACACTCAAAGGTTTTAGCGTAGTCAATGAAGCAGAAGTAGATGATTTTCTGGAATTCCCTTACTTTCTCTATGATCCAACAGATTTTGGCAATTTGATCTCTGTTTTCTCTGCCTTTTCTAAATCCAGTCTGTACATCTGGAAGTTCTTGGTTCAAATATTACTGAAGCCTAGTTTAAAGGATTTTGAGCATTATCTTGTGAGCATGAGAAACAAGTGCAATTGTACAGTAGTTTGAACATTCTTTGGCATTGTCCTTCTTTGGGATTGGAATAAAATCAGATCTTTTCCAGTCCCGTGGGCATTGCTGAGTTTTCCAAATTTGCTGGCATATTGCATACAACACTTTCACAGCATCATCTTTTAGGATTTGAAATAGCTTAGCTGAAATTCAAACACCTACACTAGCTGCTTGCAGTAATGCTTCCTAAGGTCCACTTCACTTCACACACCAGGATGGATGGCTCTAGGTGAGTGACCACACTGTCATTAAGACCTTGTTTGTCTAGTTCTTCTCTGAATTCTTGCCACCTCTTCTTAATCCCTTGCTGTTTCTGCTATTGTGCATAATTCTGCTATTATGTCCATCTTTGCATGAAATGTTCCCTTGGTATCTCCAATTTTCTTTTAGAGATCTCTAGTCTTTCACATTCTATTGTTTTCCTCTATTTCTTTGCATTGTTCACTTAAGAAGACTTTCTTATCTCTCCTTGCCATTCTTTGGAACTGTACATTCAATTGAGTACATCTTCTTTCCCTTTCTCCTTTGCCTTACACTTATCTTCTTTTCTCAGATGTTTGTAAGCCTTCCTCAGACAACCACTTTGCTTTCTTTATGTTTTTAAATATATTTATTTTATAGTCTCTGTGGGATTTTTCTGTTACTGTTTTATTATCTGCATTTTTTAAATTCTGATACTCCTGTACATTACTCCCACTGACTCTAGTTGATAACAGATTATTTTCCTGTGTGTTTACGATTCTGAACTTATCTGTAGAGGAGCTTTATTTATGGAAATACTAAATACTTCAGATCAAGTACATACTCAAGAAGTATCATTCAGTGATGTTGGTAAAATAAACTTGAATGAGGTCATAAATTTCCTTACAGATCCCAGGCTGAGATAGTAAAGTAAATTCCCTACTGTATTCCTGTGCTACAAAGTAGATTAAAAATAAAATCCAGGCCACAATTTTGATGACAGTGAAGCTTTCCAGGATCCCAGATTAAGGCAGGAGTCTCAGTTTTAACTTCTCCTGTCCTCAAGCAGCCCCCAGGTCTCATCTTCATCCACACAAGATTTTAAAATCCAAGGTAATTGACACTGATTACCTGACATTCCTCTAATTTCCCAATGCCTATCCCTACCTTCCTAGGACAGTTAACAGTGTCAGCAGGCTCTTATTAATTAATTTTCTAAGGAAGAGTAATTTTGCTTGACTTTGAACTTACTACTGATGAGGATTCAGTCTCTGGGAAGATAGATTTCAACTTGTGTAAAAATGGGTAAATTTACATATATTTTTGTCTGATAGGCAAATAATTTCTGTCCAGGAGACAAAATAATCTCATAAATTAAGATTTTTATTGTCCTACTGAACATTAGCCAGTTACCAGTTATGAATCTAACTCACTGATCTTATTTTCAGAGCTTTTTTCTTTTATCAACTATATAAATAAGTTTCTCCTATTCTCTTTTGAGATGCTTTATATTTCTACCGGGAGCCTCATAAATCTTTGACATGTGCTCTTTCTATACTTTTTTAAAAATATTTGAAAAATTTTTTGAAAACTGTACACTAACTCTATTGGGAACCTATCACATGTAAGGCAAAGTGTTAACTTCTTTATATATGTTGTATGATTAAATTCAATTTCCATGAGGGGAGGGGTGATTATTTCACTTTGACAGACGAGGAAACAGAAGCCCAGAGAAACTGAGTAATCTATTCAAGGTCACCAGGCCAAGAAGGAACTGAGCTATGATCCAAATCCTATGTTCTCTTTTTCTTTAAATTTGTTTTTTTAATAGGAGGAAAACTGCTTTACAAGCTCATGTTCTTTTGTCTACATAATGTAATGAAGTGATATTATTTTCCTATAACATCTACCCACTGGTGTTAACACCACAAGGAGTTGTCCCTTCCTTTTCAAGACAAAATAGTCCAGCTAATGTAAATTAAAACCACACTAACTTTTAATAACAAGAAAATAATTTGAAGGTAAATAATTCAATCTGTGTTTCACATTTACCTTATATACAACTTAATCTCCTACTGATTATTCCCATGAACTGATTTTATGTTAAAGTTGAACTTGCCACTAAAGGTAATATAATTATTTAAAAAGTAACAGGTATGCTACCCAATGCAAAGACCAAGGAAGTCTATATGGTTTGTACTGTAACATTTCAACTTATGGTGAAATATACCAAGCACATCTGCAGGACAGGAAGAGTCTAAAAGGGAATTTAAAAAGAGAATTCTAAACTTTGAATTCCAAATTATTTAATTATACAGGCTCTCAAAAACAGAAGACAAGAAAGAGCTGCAACCAGCTCTTCTCAATAAGTAAAAAGGTAGAATTCTGAGAGGTTAGGAACCTGTGTTTGAGCTACTTTTTAAAAATTGAAATTCTACAAAAATCAGTTTTCAAAAATCTCCATATTTGTGTAATCCTAAAAAAAAAAAAAGCCCCACTGAAACTGTCATCACATAAGATATACTGAAGATATCTGAATCAAAAAATACTAGATATTAATAGGCAACACACGGGAATTTTCAGATAAGTTCTGCATTCATAGTAAAAGCAAAAGTGTTAGTCACTCAGTCGTGTCCGACTCTTTGTGACCCTATGGACTGTAGCCCGCCAGGCTCCTCTGTCCACAGAATTCTCCAGGCAAGAATACTGGAGATGGTTGCCATTTCCTTTTCCAGGGGATCTTCCCTGACCCAGGGATCGAACTTGGGTATCTTGCATTGCCAGATGGATTCTTTACTATGAATCATAGAATTCCTCAAATTCTCAGGGTATTACTTCTATAGAAGTAATTTGCTTTAACATACAAGGAAATTTCTTCAAATTCTTTCCTTGTTCTTCTTAAAGGAAGAAGCTGGAATAATCATATTTAAGAAGGCGACTTTGGTTTCAGCTGTTAACACGGGTTTTCAAAGTGTGGTCCACGGACTCCTGAAGGATCTCCAGGACCTTTTCAAGGCTTCCATGAGGTGCAAAAACAAGTGTATGCAAAAATGCTCATGCCTTAGCACTAATCTAGCAGTGGCCCCAAGCTGTGCCAGTAATCACAGTACTCTTCACCACCACAGACTCACATGTTAAAGAAAAAAACAAACAAACAAAAATCCTAGAGAAAGTAGTGACAATTATTAATATGATTAAATCCTGACTGTTTACTTAGCACACATGTTTTAAAATTTATATATATATATATATATATATTTAACTTTCTATCTTGTATTGGGGTACAGTTGATTAACAATGTTGTGATAGTTTCAGGTGAACAGTGAAGGGACTCAACCATACATATACATACATCCATTCTCTCCCAAACAAATATTTTTTATATTATAATGAATAGGAAACAGGCACGAAGTACTTCTATTACGTAGCAGAACTGACTTGAGCAAGAGCAGTTGTGCAATTATTTGAGCTGCAACTAAACTAACCTCTTTTCTCATGAAACACCATTTTAGCCTGAAAGAACAACTGAGAAACTGTGGTTATTCAGACTTTGGTATTTGGCAGACATTTTTCTCAGAAATGAACCAAGTTGAGTCTGTCACTGCAAGGAAAACAACTGACAGTATTTGGTATAATGATAAAATTCATTCTTTTAAGCAGTAAGTATAATTTTAGAAAATTTGGATTTGCCATCATGAGTCTGACAGATTCCCAATACTTAAGGACTACCTGAAAAATGTGATCGGTGGTGATACTAATAAATACTATTTTTAAAAAATTGTATAATGAAATATGCCCACACTGGAAGATTTTAATCAGTATTTTTCAAATGACAAACATACATTTAAAAATATCATGCATGGGTAAAATCATGCATCCTCGGTTTTATAATCTTATGCATCTCAGACTAATAAATTTAACCATTCTGTCAAAAGCCAGGACGACACAATGCACCCTATATGCCATACTGTGATAGGCCCTGGGAACAAAGGGGTGAGCAAAACCAACACGTGGTCCCTGAACTCTGCACTCTTGCAGGGTTCATACTTTAGTAGATGATAAACATTCATCAGACAATGGCTCACATTAAAGAAACGGTACAGTAGTTGAGCGTCCTCTATGAAGCGTGAAAAACAGAAGACTTAACTAAACTGAAGATGGAAAGGAGAGTTCCAGAGGACCAGTTGCACCAACTTCACCTGGGAACCTGTCAGAAAGGCCAGATCCCAGGTTTTCCAAGAACTGCTGAAGGAGAATCTGCATTTTAATAAGCTTCCTAAGTCATTCCCACTTTAGAAGCACTCACTGTTCTAAAGAATGTACAGGCGTTCATTCTGTGAGGGAAGAATACTCTTGAAGAGGTAACAGTCCCAGGCCCTATGGTCAGAGGAGGGTGTGTTTGAAGAACTCAAAGAAAGCTATAGTGGCTAGAACAGAAAGAGCCTGGGAAGGATGGTACAGGAGCTCTCAGCAGCTGGCAGACACTGAACCTGGGCATGAGTAAACAGAGGAATTAGAATGCTACCTCCTGAACTCCATCAGACAGGCCTTCCGGCACTAAACTGATTTTAAAACAAACCCAACAGTTAGATTCTTATCCTTTTATAGTTGCCAAAGGGCAAATTCTTTTAATTCCAAAGAAAGAACCAAGCTCTTATAGCACAAGTGGCAACAGCTCTGGTTCCCCACAGTGAAACAATAGGGCAGCTTTGCAAAGCCATAATTTGAAATGTGTATAAGAGACCATATTAACTTCTTGATGCGTAGGAGGCCCCTCATTACTAGCAAGCTCTGAACTCTTAAGAATGAGCGACTGTGCTCTTAATTCTGCGTAAATCTTTATTTTCTGTGTATTTGGCCCTCTGATATCAAACGTGGGTCACAATGCCACTGATCCTGGTGAACACTGTATCTAGTCCTTGGGAAACTGAATGGAACATGACCCAGGAGGACAAACTCTAAAGGCTGTACTGCAGGAGCTGTACCAAAGAGATGCAGTCAACACATATTTGAGAGTTGGAGAGATAGAGACAGAGAAAGAGAGAGAGAGAGAACATGACCCACAGCTTTGTGGCTCCAGGTATTCATGGAAGTCTGAGCATGGAAGGAACCAATTATGCCCAGCAGTCCCCTCTGTACTGAGTAAAACAAGCCATATGAAGACCCCCCAGGAAGGAGGAAGATTCCCAGTGTGGATGTAGATTACAGAAGAGAATTTACAGTGGGAGCATCTCAGCAGCAGTCTGAAGTGCTAGGGAGAGAAGGAAATATCTTCATTAAAACAAGGAAGGTTGGCTCAATCTCCAGCTAATAAACCCTAAAGTAATGTCCAATGTGAAGACAACTCAAGGGCAGAATTTACATCTCTTTGAGGTAATTTCTTGCTTTCTCATTGTGAGCTCTACACTAAGGTCACAAGTGTAGATTTATGTATACCGGCAAAAATTGCAGTATGATAAACAAAAAATAAAAATGGAGGCCTAGGTTCATTTCCTCCATAGTCAAAATTCTAAATAATGATAGACAGATAGGGGGTTTGTGTCATTTTAGCAATACCAGAGGGGGCTGGAAGTCTTTTAGTTCTTTGAATGGCTACACTCAGATGTACAATTATTTTTTCCAGATAGTCTGGAAAGAAGAAGATTCTTCCAACAAAGATCAACAACCTCATGTCCGGTCAGTGGAAGCTGTGTTGCCACTGTCTGGAACCCCAGAGAGTCAGCTCTGACAATTAAAGACTGGAATGAAGACTCTTGCTTCTTTGTGAAAATCCTTGATGAACAATCTATCAGCTCTAAGAAGTTGAAAGTTTCCTTGTGTAAAAGAGATCAGTGAAAAGCCAAAACTATTTAAACATTAAAAAGGTTATAATATAATTTTAAAAAATAAGAGAGAATCTCAACAATCAAGATAGTTTCCATCGAACCTGAATTCTAGGGCATTCTTTTGGCTAAGAAGCCTGCTTCCTACATTGTCCTTACCAGCTACATCAGGGCTGGGGCTCCTCAGCTAACTTTTGGCACTCTCTCAACTGCAACTGAAAGGGATGAACACTTGGTCTAGCTGAACAAATGCTCTGGAGCACTCTGCATCTGTCACCCCCAAACTCAAAGTCTAGGACCGCCTGAACAGGATCTGGCTTTCAGTGCTGCCTAATTATGAAGCTCAGACTAAAGATTTCACTTAAAAATCATTCATTACACACAATTATTTTATCACCCCTGCCTGCTCTTCCTAAGCTATCTCTACCTTGGCCTCTTCCTCTTGGTACCCCAACTACACTGCTCACATGCTATTATCTGGGAGCCTCTTCCTTCATGTCCTTTGTCTTCATTTAGTAACTCTTCGGCTCTTGGCTCAACCCTAACGCTACCCGATTCCTCATCACTAAGGGAGTGAACTCTGCTGCAGCTTGTCATCATGTGTGTATATAGTACTAGCTGGTGAAGGCCTCCCTCACTTTCTCCCACCAGAGGCTGCTCTGTGAAGCACCTACAGCAGGCCGGGCAGAGTGGGACCAATGATGAGGCAGACACTGGGCCTGTCATCAAGCAGCTTGTCCTATAACAGAGAGGAAGAAAAATTGGTGAATTAAGTGTTTCAGAGGCTGTGACCACAGCATGCACAATGCACAGGGTTGGGCTGGGGGACAGCAAGCTTTATCTGTGCAGAAAGTATCTGGTGGAGATGAGGACATAAGCAAAGGTAGGGAGCTGCACAAATCTGTGGGCACCACAAGCGGCTGATGGCTCCCAGAGCATCAGGTCTTTGCAATGGAGTGGTCAGGGCAAGGCTAGAGGGGAAGCAGTTTCCAGAGGAAGCTTGCCTTCTTATGCCACGCTGAGGAGTGCAGACTGTGGCTTTAAGTAGGGCAGTGAAAAGGGTAGGGTTCCCTTTTGGTTACAAACATGTCTCCCTCTAAATCTGTGGAAACTCAGGTCGTATTCCTTCCCCTGCTCTCCTGCCAGATTTCCCATCAGCACTCCATGCATTCCACTCAAGGGAGCAAAAAGGAGTGAGCAGCTTTCCGTGCATTCCAAATTCATTTGCACGAGCCATCACAAATCAATCACTGCAGCGAGCTGAGAATCCAGAGCCCACAGCAGGACAGACAGCCAAATCTGCTTCATTTTCATTTTCTTTTCTTTTTCTATTTTAGTAGCATACAATAAAGAAACCTTAAAATGTTTTTAACATGGGATTAAGCAACAGGGAATATACTGTGACTGTGGTTGTGATCCCAAATCTCCTTGGAAATTAATCAATCACCTACAGTCAGGTCATTAAAAGTAAAATCTTTCTCAGACTGTTAACTTCCCCCTCAATTTTAGTATGGATGCATTTGGATGGACTGGGCTGGTAGCATTACATAAAGGTCAACAACATGGATGGATGGATCCTGCCAAGGTATCTTCCATAAAGTAAATGTGGACAGTGCTAAAGTGTGCTCTAAAATCATGCTATCATTTTTATGTGTAATAATTTAAAATTGGCCCTCTGCAAATGAAATATCTCAAGTACTTCGTATGAGAGAGATGAGCTCCAAGATACAAGACAGGATATAAAGACATACTGAATTTGAGTTAAGATGCAAAGAAGTTAAGAGGACATAAAAAGTGAGATTCCTTTCAATTCAAAAAATTTTTGTTGAGCACCTACAATGTGGCCAACAAACTAAATGCTGGGAATATTCAGGCAAATAAGACTTGATCTCCCACTCCACCAAAAACATTTGAGTGGAAAGAAGAGGAGAAATGAGAGACAAAGGTAAATTTGGTTACGGTAGAATTGGATCAACTATTAGAGTATACACTTGGGGTGAAAATGAAGTGAGAACTTCAGATATATTTCTAAACAGTAGACCAGCTTCCTCAAGAAGGTGGCTACTGCCCATAGCTTAGATTACTAATAATTTAAATGAGACCGCATCTAGGAAAAAATGCCACCTGGGTCCAGGGGACAAAAAAAAGGAAAAACTCAAGGTGCATTAAGGACTGCTCTCAGCTGATGAATATACTTTACTGAGATTCTTCATAAGTATAATCTACTGGTGTGGAAAATTTATGCTCAACAGTAAGGAACAGTAATGACCTTTTATCTTGAGGAATGCAAAAAAATATTTAGTTATGAATATCACCCCCTCAAAGCAACATCAACCTTTCCTTCCATTTTTTAAACTCATCAAAACTCATGAAGATCTATAGGAAAAGATCATTTAAATAGCCACCATGGGAAAAACTAAATCACTTAAGAATTTATGATCTGAAAAGGAATAATCTTGTGTTACGAAACTGAAAAGGAAATAAAATACATCAGAAGGAAAGATCGAGTTAAAGTGAGCTGTAAATCATATTCCTATCATTTTGGTTTCATATCCGTAATTAACGCTTATGTGGAGGTAGAATATAGTGAGGAAATTAAACAGGCTTGGGACTCAGGTAGGATCATGGGTACAAATCCTGACTTTGAAACTTGGTAGCAATGTAGCTTCGGGCAAAATAAGTGATTCTTTGAATTTCAATGTTCTCTTCTATAAACTAAAAATCCTAGTAACTCCTTTTTGATATCTTTGCAATGATAGCAGATACTGAATAGTCAAAGATCTTCAACAAATGCAAAGCAGTTTTAATGTTCTTATATTCCTGAGTATGAATTCTGATCCCTCTTAACTTTGAGTAGGCACAAAGACTGATAAGAGCTTTTCTCCATGGATGGGAAGGGTCAACACAGCTCCATATTGCCATTACAATCCAGAGAGATCACAGCTCAGTCACCCTGAAGGAATTTCTCCAAACCCTTCCAGGGTGACATCATTATTGTCTTGAGCATCAGGGCAAGTGTCAGTGCTGAAGCAACTGAGGCCTTATCACAAGCTGAGAGCCAGCAACAGATACCAAAAAGCCATTATAAATAGCAACTGAAGACCCGAAAATGCAAAGTAGAAAAGACAGTATCCCACAAAGCGTTAAACATTCGCAGCAAAAGATCTTAACAGAGGTTAATGAGGTAAACGCTGTCATTCCTGAGTGCTGACTCCATGCCAGACATGCACTCTGCATGCATCAACTTTGATGATGCACTTTCCATGCATCGACTCACTCAGTCTTCACAACATGACTCTGAGGTAGGTCCTACTGCCCCCCCCGCCACCCCTCACCTTTCATAAACCAGGACATAGAGACCCAGATAACTGTAGATAACTGTAGGAGGCCCCCCAGCTGTAAGTGGTGTAACTGGAATTTGAACTCAGGTCTGTCTGATTCCGGGCTTCACTCTTAAGCAACGTGCCATTTCCAAATACATCAATGGTAAACTAGTTACACAGTAATCACCTTAAATAAGCCAAGTGATCTATTTCCCAAAAGGTAGGCTTAGTCTTCCTAAGTTCCATTTTGGTTAATTGAGTAAGGTGTGAGTCCTAACTAGGACACATCCAGGAGCTTCTGATCAGATTGCAGGCTTCTCCTTCCAGTTTCTGTTGCTAGATCTTTCTTTCCCCACTTCTAACTGCTGCCATGCCCGGGACTCTGTTGTGGGACTGCTCTTCTGCTCTTCATCTATTGATCTCCTGAGTCATCTCATCAGTCCCATGCTGATATGAAAGAGAAAGCATCTGTATGCTGAGAACGCTAAACAGAACCCTGGATATGTTCATTCCTGATCCCTGCCCACCCCACCACACTCATATAACAAAACCAGACTCCCTTCTTCCCTGCAGAAGGTCAAAATCCAGGAGTTATCCTTGATTCTTCTCAAAAGCCACATCTAGCTCATAAATTAATCCTGTTGGCCCTATCTTTAAAGTATTGATAGATCCCAAATTTGACCACTTCCACCACCACCATCCCAGTTCAGGATTACTGTGCTAGCCTTTCAATTGATTTCCCTGAGTCTACTCTTACCCCAATTCAGCTCATTTTCTAGAGACCAAGAGAGCAACACTGGAGAAAACAACAACAAAAACAGATCATGTCACTCTTCAGAATCATCCAGTGACTTCCTATTACAATTAGAATGAAATTCAAGCTTCTTTCCATGGCTCCCCACAAGCCATACCTAGTCTGTTCCTTGCTTAGTTGTCCAATTCAGCTTGTGACGCACTGACATGACTCTCTGAATAAACCGAATAAGCTTCCATGTCAAGCAAGTTCCCTTCTAAGGGCATTTGTACTTACCATTCCCTCTGCCTGGAAGAATCTCCCTCCAATTCTTCACATGGCTTTGCTCTTCCACATCATTCATGTAGTGACTTACATGTCACCTCCTCTGACCATCTGGATCTAATAGTTCCTTGTCCAGTCCCACCATTCAAATAGCATTCACTTTCTTGAGAGCACTTAATACTCTCTAAAATTATATTTAGTCTATATTTTTATACCATACTTTAAAAAAACTCACTGCTATGTTCACAGGACATAATAGTGAGTAGGTGTACCTAACAGGCAGGACTTCCCATATGGCTCAGTGGTAAAGAATCTGCCAGTCAATGCAGGAGACGCAAAAGATGCAGGTTTGATTCCTGGGTGGGGAAGATCCCCTGGAGAAGGACATGACAGTCTACTCCAGTATTCTTGCCTGGGAAATTCCACAGACAGAGGAGCCTGGCCAGCTACAGTCCGTGGGGTCCCAAACAGTCAGACACAACTGAGCAGCTGAGCACGAGCACCTAACTGGAGCTCCCTTAGTGGCCATCTGAACTCATGACGGAGCAGTTCAATGGGTCCCATTATCCAGAGCTATGTTGTGATCCTAGGGCTTCACCTTAGAACCTCCCCATCCAGATGTCCTGAAACTGGGTGACAGCTGGCTTGGTCATTCAAAAGGGGATAATCCAGTGTGAGGCAATATGAGCCCAAGTTTTGACCATCAAGGGAATTCTATATCTCACCCCTATCTTGAGACCCCACCCAGGCCTTGCAGAGCCTGTATCCAACAAGCTTATTTTCCCCAGACACTACCTTGCTAAGACTGTAAGGTGGTGGTGAAGTTGTTTCAGTCGTGTCCAGCTCTTGCAACCCCATGGACTGTAGCCCACCAGGCTCCTCTGTCCATGGGATTCTCCAGGCAAGAATACTGGAGTGGGTTGCCATTTCCTTCTCCAGGGGATCTTCCCAACCTGGGAATCAAATCTGGGTCTCCTCCATTGTAGGCATGAGTCCAGTGAGTCCAGAAGTAAGACAGGCTCTCAGGGAATCTGAGCTTTACCCCAAGGAGCCACCAAAGTGATGCAAGGACTTGCTCCACAGCCCGACCTAGGCATATACACTTACGAACACATTCATTTCATTCAGTCTGACAGTGAAAAGGCTATGTATGGGGCCCACACTTAGAGGCTGGCTATACTCTGACAGTCCCTGCAGGTGTTTTCAGTTAAATGTGATAATCAAGTTAGCTGCGCAGCACAGTTAACTCTGAAGCAGCAAACTGAGCTTCCTGGGTGATCTCTGCATCTGTTTTACTACCAGGCTAAGTGCAAAGAGCCATGGCTAAAGTGAAGGGCGCAAAGCAAAGGTGCTTATCGGCATGTAAGGTGGAAAGAGAAAGGAAAAGAGAGGGTGTGAGGTGGGTTTCTGCTATAGCAGTCCCAAAAGGAGAAAGTGCTTATTTCACAGTGAGTCAGGATAAAAAAAAAAATTTTTTTTTAATTTCACAGGCTCACCCTTGTGCTACAGTTGGATAACTTGTCTGTTATCCAACTATATAGATCCTCCTGTCTATAAATACAGATTTACTCCTATATATTTACTATATAGTAAATACAGATTTACTATATAGTAAATATAGATTTACTCCTGTCAGGTTGACTTGGCACTTAGATGGGGCTGGGCTTCTCAGTACTCCCCACAGAGCATAAGCTGAAGGAGGGAAAGGGCTTTTGCAGGACTGGTTATGAGAAACCAAAGAAAAAGTTAAAACTGTCATAAGATAATTTGATAATCCCAGGACCTTTGCCATGGCCAATGTTATTCTTGCCCTCTTCAGCTGGAAACTGCCTTTGGGGTCCAGGTTTGCAGGGCATGGTGAGGAGATGATGTGCGTGACTGGTGGATTGGTTCCTTGAAACAAAAAACAGTATAAATTTTGCTTATCCTATTACCACTAATTTGCTTAAATGGCTCTACCACCACCACCTGTTTCACCAGCCAGCCAGGGACAAAGTACTCAAGAAGTCCAAAGAATTTTGATGCTGCAGAAGTCTCTAATGAAGCGTTTCCAGTTCCTAAGCAAATCAAACCCACCTGTTCCTATTTTGCCACACAGCTTTCAATTACTTATGTTAATAGAAGGCAGGAGGGGGGCACAATTTTCAGTTATCCATGCTAAGCCACAACATATCCACTCCTGAAAAGGTCTCTCTAAACTGAAATTCTGTGTCTGAAACCCCCTATTCCCATTCACTGCTATATAATTCCAGATGTAGGTCTGAGATGGCAAACTAAGGACACATTGAACCAATGTCTATTCTCTATCATGGCCTATAGCTGAGGGAAGAACTATGGTCTGGAGGCTAACAAAAAGCCCAAAGAGGGAATTTAAATCCAGTCAGGACCAGGACTAGGGTAAGACAAGAGAGGCTGGTGGGGTGCACAATTTCAGGAGGTGAGGTCCTGAAACCAACGTGAGAAGGAACATCTCGTGGTACTTCCAAATTTATTTTAAAAGGCTAGGATTAAAACTTTTAGGACTTCCCTGGTAGCCCAGTGGATAAAGAATGTCCACCTGCCAATGTACGGGACACGGGTTCAATCCCTGGCCCAGGAAGATTCCACATGCTGTGGAGCAACTAAGCCTGTGCACCAACAACTGAAGTCCACACATCTAGAGTCTGTGCTCCACAACAAGAGAAGGCACTGCAATGAGAAGCCCGTGCACTGCAAAGAGCAGATAACAATAAAACTGCAAATAAAACCTCTCTTCTTCTCACTAAAAAATAAAAAAACAAAAACAACTTGATTTGAAAATATTTTAGTTTTTCCTTTTAACATTTGTTATTTGAAAAATAATAAATAAGAAAGTAGAAGTAATGATTATCCATAATTTTGTCACATTTTTGAGAAAAAAAATCTCCCCCATTATAACTACCGTGAAAATCTAATCATTGTTACTAACCATTTGGTGCATGCTTCGGGCCCTTTTCCTTTCATACACATACACACACTCTCTCTCTTTCTCTCAAACTCACTCAGTCACTCACTCACTCACTCATATATATTTTTACTTAAAAAACTGAATCATCTTTAGCACTTACTTAAATTTAAAGAAGCACTCCCTTCAGCAATGTTGAGGGTTATCATCTCCTTAAATTGTATGCCTCAGGTGTCTTTCTTCCCTCATCCTGCTCCCAAACCTGTTATATACATCACCTTGGTCTTGTTTACTTTACCTGCTGATTAACATTTTTTATTGAGTCACCATAGTATTATTGTCTGGATAATATAGGAACCAAGTTTCTGTTAAGCCTTTTCTTTCCCTCTTCAACAGCTTCCGTGCTTCCTTCCTTTCACTTTCTGTTCATTCACAAGAAGCAGGAAACAGAGTAGGTATGTGTTGGCTCACTTTAATGGTGGTGGAATAAACAAGGCATACTGACACTAATTGGCCTTTAGAGACTGGCAGCAAAGGTGAGCTCCCTCTCAGGACTCAGGGGTCTAAGGATATTGCTGGCAATCAGCACTGGGGAAGGAGAGGTGCTCTCAAGCTGTACCCCAGAAGACAAGAGCCAAGGGTCAGTAGCCAGAGCTCCTCTCCCATCCCTGGAGAAGCCAGAGAACTGTGAGGGGTCCTGGCCTTATACCCTTCTGGGTGGCCCAAATGGCTAACCATACTGAAAGTCTGAACAGGTTGCTGTTACAAATTCCTGACCCCAGTTAGAAATTTTGAACTCATCCTCAGAAAAGACTTCCACAAAGAAGTTGGCAGGGCCTTATTGCTATTGCAAGCAGAAAAGATAGCTCCCCATATTTTAAGCCAGGAGCCCCTGGAGCCCACTCACCTGTAGTGAGGCTGTTATGACTTGTAGCTGCTTGCGTCCTTGGAGTGCTAGGGTTATTTTATGGAGGTTGTGGCACAGGTTAAAAGTCTTTATATTTGTAGCTCAGATAGTAAAGAATTTGCCTGCAATGCAGGAGACTGGGGTTCAACTCCTGGGTCGGGAAGATCCCCTGGAAAAGGGAATGGCAACCCACTCCAGTCTTCTTGCCTGGAGAACTCCATGGACAGAGCAGCCTGGCAGGCTACAGTCTATAAGGTCGCAGAGAGTCGGACACAACTGAGTGTCTAACACTTTCACTCTTAAGACTACACTTTTAAGGATCATTTCTATAGTCTGCTTATAGAATAAGCAGGACCTGCAAGGTCCCAGTGAGCACAATGGTAAGGGCATGTGCTGGGGTGGTGCTACATCAGACTCTGGGTGATTCAACATCAGTTGGTCTATAAGCTATGAAGAGATTTGCCCCTTTGATTCATTGGTTCTTTTTTCTTCCCTGATACTCTAGGCCTCCACTCCAACTCTGTAGCCTAGTTAACTTCTGCTTAAATTTTTTACAGTTCAGGTTAATGGTAACATATCAGTTCCCACACACTGAATGCATTCAAAGAGGTCAGAGCCCCAAGATGTGCTGGTGCAGCATTCTGCTCTATATGGACCCACTGTTCCAAATGAAAACCGTGAGGCTGCTGCTGCTGCTGCTGCTGCTAAGTCGCTTCAGTTGTGTCCGACTCTGTGCGAGCCCACCAGGCTCCCCCGTCCCTGGGATTCTCCAGGCAAGAAACCTGGAGTGGGTTGCCATTTCCTTCTCCAATGCGTGAAAGTGAAGTTGCTCAGTTGTGTCCAACTCTGCGACACCATGGACTGCTGCCTACCAGGCTCCTCTGCCCATGGGATTTTCCAGGCAAGAGTACTAGAGTGGGTTGCCATTGCCTTCTCCGTGAGGCAGCTAAACAAATTCAATCCCTGCGGAAAATGATTTGGTGATATCCAAAAACAGTGAAGCTGCATATATGCCTGGAATTCTAGTGCTAGCATACATCATGCCAAAATTCACATGTATACAGAAAGGTGTCTGCAAAGATGTTCACTGTAGCACTGCTTACAATGGTAAAAAAATGAGACACAGTTCTAAGTGTCTATTTATCAGTAGGGGAAAAAGATAAATAGTGCCATTTTTACACAGCATTTAGAGAATGAATTAGCACTTATCTCAAAGAGATAAAACTCAGTAGAAAAACATGTTGAAAAATGTGAGTGCACGCTGAGAGCCTTTATGGACACACACACCAGATGGCCATATGCGGTAACAAATGGAATTGGGGAGAACCCCAAAGAGGATTTCAGTGTTAACATGAAGAAGAGAGAGAGGTCAAATAAAAATGTTAACTGTCACATAAATATGTATATATGTCTATATATACACATGAAAAATTACAGTAAAACATACAAAATATGCATTCCAAATATACACATTTTTGCTCTAATTCTGTTTTCAAAAAAAAAAAAGGAAGAGAAGAAGGAGAGAGGGCACATTTTAGGAAATCAGAACAATTCCTTCACATTGTCTTAAGGATCCTGAAAAAGCTCTTTGTATGTCAAAGGCTGATAGCAGGTGACAGGAAAGAGAAGAGAGTTTTTAAAAATGAAGTTAAGAATAACTTTTATAAATGCATCTTTAATCAATACTATCCTTAATAATATTCCCAGACTTTAGTGTAGAGGGAAAACTTGAGAGCTTATTAAAAATAGAACTCCATATCCTGTTTACCCCAGGCCACAACATTCCAAATCAGGAAATCTTAAATGGAGCCTAGCAATCTCCTTTTCATTTTCATTTATATATATATATATATATATATAAATAAATTTGTCATTTTTATATATAAATGAATGCATTATCATTTATATATATAAATGAATGCATTATCATATCATTTATATATATAAATGAATGTATATATCATTTATATATAAAAATGAATTTATATCTCAAGGCACACTTGAGTACAGTAGAGTTAAGCCTTTTACATTGGTGTAAAAGCCTTCTACATTGGTGATTTAAAAAAAAATTCTGTTTTATATTGGAGCATAGTGGTAGCTCAGACGGTAAAGAATGCCTGCAATGAGGGAGACCTGGGTTCAATCCCTGGTTAGGAATATCACCTGGAGAAGGGTATGTCTCCCCAATCCATTTAAAAATGTATTGAGAAGTATTTAAAAAGAAACGTAAAGTAAATGAAACTTGCAATTTTAATGTAAAAGTCTATTTCCCTTTGCCCAAAAGTGAATAGCTAACAGTGGCTCTTAAAAGAAAATTTTATATCTGATGATGATAAAGTCACTTTACACAATGTTTATTTACAATATGCAGATGACACCACCCTTATGGCAGAAAGTGAAGGAACTAAAAAGCCTCTTGCTGAAAGTGAAAGAGAGTGAAAAAGTTGGCTTAAAGCTCAACATTCAGAAAACAAAGATCATGGCATCCGGCTCCATCACTTCATGGGAAATAGATGGGGAAACAGTAGAAACAGTGTCAGCCTTTATTTTGGGGGGCTCCAAAATCACTGCAGATGGTGACTGCAGCCATGAAATCAAAAGACACTTACTCCTTGGAAGGAAAGTTATGACCAACCTAGATAGCATATTGAAAAGCAGAGACATTACTTTGCCGACTAAGGTCCGTCTAGTCAAGGCTATGCCTTTTCCAGTAGTCATGTATGGATGTGAGAGTTGGACTGTGAAAAAGGCTGAGCGCCGAAGAATTGATGCTTTTGAACTGTGGTGTTGGAGAAGACTCTTGAGAGTCCCCTGGACTGCAAGGAGATCCAACCAGTCCATTCTGAAGGAGATCAGCCCTGGGATTTCTTTGGAAGGAATGACGCTAAAGCTGCAACTCCAGTACTTTGGCCACCTCATGCGAAGAGTTGACTCACTGGAAAAAACTTTGATGCTGGGAGGGATTGGGGGCAGGAGGAGAAGGGGATGACAGAGGATGAGATGGCTAGATGGCATCACTAACTCGATGGACGTGAATCTGAGTGAACTCCAGGAGTCGGTGATGGACAGGGAGGCCTAGCGTACTGCGACTCATGGGGTCGCAAAGAGTCGGACACGACTGAGCGACTGAACTGAACTGATAAAATGTTGATCCCATAATAGAACAATAATTACACTGTACGATGTACAGCTGAAATGTTAAAGGCATACTTGCTGAACTTATAAAACTCATATTCTAGGTAACAATCAACTTCAATGGAACAATTCCAGTGTTTTAATTAAAGAATTCGAAAAAGAATAGCTATATGTATAACTGAATCACTGTGCAACATTGTTAATCAACTGAAATGAAAGTGAAAGTTGCTCAGTCGAGTCCGACTCTCTGTGACCCCATGGACTCTAGCCTGCCAGGTGCCTCTGTCCATGGAATTCTCCAGGCCAGAATACTGGATTGGACAGCCATTCCCTGCTCCAAGTGATCTTCCTAACCAAGGATCCAACCCAGGTCTTCCGCATTGCAGGCAGATTCTTTACTACTACGTTCCAATATAAAATAAATTAAAAAAAAAAAAGTCACCAATGTAGAACAACATAGTTTTAAACTATCAAGACTTTGTAATCCATTATCTAACAATGATATCCCCTCTGCTTTCCCAAGCGGAGTCGAGGTACCCTTTCAGGGTTCCCATCGCCCTTAACTTTAAGATTTCCTGATTCGGAATGTTGCGGGCTGGGGTAAACAGGATATGGAGTTCTATTTTTAATAAGCTCTCAAGTTTTCCCTCTACACTAAAGTCTGGAAATATTATTAAGGATAGTATTGATTAAGTCATACTTGAGATTAGCACACAGATCTATGCTGTAGGTTACCTATAGTCAATCCATGCCCCCCACCCAGGCTATCAGTTCCTCCCAACAGGAAAGGGATCATGCTTTCTTTGATACCTGTATCTAGTACAGTACCTGGCAAGCTGCAGGCACTCGATAAATATTCCTTTGAATGAGTTAGCATAACAGAACAAGTCTTAAACTTGAAGACATCCAAAAAAGAGAGTTTCTAGCACAGAGTTGGCAGACTTGTCTCCAAAGGACCAGACAGTAAATATTTCAGGCTTTGAGGGCCATACAATTTTTCTTGCAACTTCTCAACTAGCCAGTGTAACTTGGAGGGCTGCCATAGATAATACATAAATAAAGAAAAGTGCCTCTGTCCCAATAAAACTTTGTGAACACTGAAATCTGAATTTCATATAATTTTCACATGTCATGAACTATTGTTCTTCTTTTGATTATTTGCAACTATTGACAACTGTACACAAACATTCTGAGCTTGTGGGCTGTATAAAAATTAGCAGCAGGGTTTTCCCACTCCAGCTGTAGCAGATCTGGGCAGATAAGCAGGAGGAAGAAGCTCAAGATACCCGACAAGCTGAAGTAGACTGAATCTAAGAAGAGAAGAAAGGGGTTTATGTTGAATAAAAACCCAGTAGACCTTCATAGTACCTAAAAATGGGACAAAGGACACAATCCAAAAATAAAAACAATGCAGTTTTTTGTTGCTGTTTTTTTTTTAATTTTAAACAAGTTCTATCGTAACAGTAAAGCTCATACACAATGAACTAATGCCTAAGGAAGTCAGACAAAAAAAACTGATATAGTTAAAAGTCATTAGTAATACTAGTTAGGGGAAAAGACCAAAGCTTCTTGGGTTAGTTTTACCCCATCTCAAGCATTGCTAAGGTATATTCTAATGTATATTCTCCTTTCTCTCTATCCCCATTCTCACGTAGAAATCCAAATGAACAAGATAAGCGGTCAAAAGATGGGAAGCAAAAGCTGAGAAAAGGGATTCTGTGTCAGAATATCCAAAGATTGATTGTCCTGTCCTGTTTTACCAAGTCTTGTGCATACAATCATAGATGTCTTCAAAGTTAAAAGAGGCTCAGAATCAGAGTCTGCTCCATTCATTAAAAGTAGTTATAACTTTGTAAATAGCACATATGGTCATTTTATAAAAATAAAGAAAGCAAGAGAAGAAAACACAAGCACCTAGAGATAACAACAGTTAAAAGATACTGCTGGCTATCCTGTTTTCCTTTCAGTTAAGATATTGCTGGCTAACCTGTTTTCCTTAACTACATTGTGTATATGTATGTATGTGCTTTTTTTAATGCCAAAAAAAATCTTTTTTTTTTTTTTAAATTTTGTAGATGGAGGCCTTGTATATCTGAGGTCTGGCACACTTGCCCAAGATCATGAATAAAATGACTTTTACCTATTGTGCCAACACTCTTCCTACCACCTCCTAAAAGAAATAAACTATCAGCATCTTGGATAAGTTAGTGCCTTGTTAGCACAGGTGCTCAATCAATTAATACATGCTGGCATGAATGAGGCCAACTGGGCTGTCCTGTTTATCTCAGTCAGGCTCTGTCCAAGTCAGCTTCATCATAAAAGTTGCTAATTGTCAAGCAATAGAAAAGATCAATAAAGGAGATGGGTTTTGAAAAGACTTTTTTAAAATAAAAAACTGCTAGCCAGACTCACTGAGGAGGACCAAATAAATAAAATCAGAAACCAAAGAGAAATTAAAATTGATCCCAAAGAATAATAAGATTACTACAAACAACTATGTGCCAACAAATCAGACAATGTAAAAGAAATGGATAAATTCCTAGAAACATTCTATCTCCCAAGACTGAATCAGGAAGAAACAGAAACACGAAAAGACCAATTACTAGTAACCAGTAATCAAAAAACACCCACAAAACCAAAGTCCAGGACCAAACAGCTTTACAGGTAAACTCTACCAAACATTTAGAAGTGTTAGTATCTACTCTTCTCAAACTACTCCAAACAACTGAGAGGAAAGAATGCTTCTAAACTCATTCTACAAGGCCAGCATTTCCCTGATACTAAAACCAGACTACTGCTACTGCTAAGTTGCTTCAGTAGTGTCCAACTCTGTGCGACCCCATAGATGGCAGCCCACCAGGCTCCCCCGTCCCTGAGATTCTCCAGGCAAGAATAGTGGAGTGGGTTGCCATTTCTTTCTCCAATGCATGAAAGTGAAAAGTGAAAGAGAAGTCACTCAGTCGTGTCCAACTCTTAGCGATCCCATGGACTGCAGCCAACCAGGCTCCTCCATCCATGGGAGTTTCCAGGCAAGGGTACTGGAGTAGGGTGCCATTGCCTTCTCCGAAAACCAGACTAAGACACTAAAAGAATTACAAGCCAATATCCCTGACACATATACATGCAAAAATCCTCAAGTAATAACTAGCAAATTGAATTCAACAATATATTAAAAGAAGATCATACACCATTGTCAAGCTGGATTTATCCCAAGCATGCAAGGATGATTTAACATCCAGAAATCAATCAACATGATATACGACATGAACAAAACTGAAGGATTAAAATCATATGATCATCCCAGTAATATCAGGAATAAGACAAGGATGCCCACTCTCCCCACTTTTATTCAATGCAATATTACAGATGACATGATACTATATAAAAACTCTAAAGACTCCACCAAGAAAACTTTAGAATATGTGAATTCAGTATAGTTGCATGATACAATAGAAGTATACAGAAGTCTATAGTGTTTCTATATGCTAATAATGATGTATCAGAAATTAAGAAAAAACTCCACTTATAATTACATCAAAAGAATAAAATACTGAAGAATAAATTTAACCAAGAAGGTGAAAGATCTGTACTCTAAAAAGTATGACAGTGATGAGAGAAATTAAAGATGACACAAATAAGTGGAAAGACAGTCCATGCTCAGAGATTAGAAGAATTAAAATTGTTGAAATGTCCATACTAGCCAAAAAGCTTACCTATTCATGGCAATCTACCAAAATATTCATGGCATTTTCCACTGAACTAGAACATATAATCTTAAAAATCTGTATGGACTCACAAAAGATCCCAGTTGGCCAAAGTAATCTTGAAAAAGAAAGCTGGAGATATCACACTGCCTTGTTTCAAACTAAATTACAAAGCTACAATAATCAAAACAGTATGTTACTGGAACAAAAGCAGACACATAGCTCAATGGAACACAATAGAGAGCTCAGAAATAAACCCACACTTATATGGTCAATTAGTCTACAACAAAAGTAGCAAGAATATACAATGGGGGAAAGACAGTCTCTTCAATGAATGATGCTAGGAAAACTGGACAGCTACATGCAAAAGAATAAAACTACACCACTTTCATAGACCATATACAAAAACAAAACAACAAGCAAAAAAATACCTCAAAATGGATTAAAGACTTAAATGTAAGACCTGAAACCATAAAAGTCCTAGAAGAAAACATAGGCAGTGAAGCTTTTTGGCATCAGTCTTAGCAATATTTTTTAAGCAAGGGTAACAAAAACAAACAAATGGGACTATATCAAAACAAAAAGCTTTTTAATAACAAAGAAAACTATTAACAAATTGACCAGGCAACCTACTAAACAGCAAAAGATATTTGCAAATGTTATATCTGATAAGAGATTAATATTAAAATACATAGAGAACTCATATAACTCATTATCAAAACCCCAAAAATCTGATGAAAATATGGTCAAAAAACCAGAATAGATATTTTGCCAAAGATGTATAGATATCCAACAGGCACATGGGAAGATAGTCAACATCATTAATCATCACAGAAATGCAAATCAAAACCACAATGATATATATCACCTCACATATATGAGAATGGCTATTATCAAAAAGACAAAACATAAGTGTTGGTGAGGATGGAGAGAAAAGGGAACCTTTGTGTACTGTTGGAGGGAATGTAAATTGGTACAACCACTATACAAAATGGTATGACGGTTTCTTAAAAAAGACAGAACTATGTGATCCAGCAGTTCTATTTCTGGGTATTTATCTGATGACAACAAAAACAGTAATTTGAAAAGATATATGCACATCAACGTTCACTGTACAATAGACAAGATATGGAAGTAACCTAAGTGTCCAGTGGTGCATGAATGGATGAAGAAGGTGTGATACACAAACACTGAAATTTTACTCAACATAAAAAATAATGAAATTTTTCCCTTTGTGACTACGGGGATTGACCTCGAGGGTATTATGCTAAGTGAAGTAAGTCAGAAAGAGAAACACTTTTGATTTCACTTACGTTCAGAGTCTTAAAAACAAACGAACAAACAACAAAACAGAGACATGCATAAAAACAGAACCAACCAGTGGTGACCAGAGGCGAGGAGTGGGGGTGGGGGGTAAAACAGGTGAAGGGAATTAAAGAGTACATAATTCTAGTAATAAAGTCATGAGGACATAATGTACAGTATAGGTAATATAGTCAAGAAGAACATTACAGTAACTTTTGGTGACAGATGGTAAACTGACTTAGTGTGGTGATCATTTAGTAATACATAAAAATAGTAAACCACTATGTTATACACATGGAACCAATATGGTATTTTTAAGTCAATTATACTTCAGTAAACCTATGGTTTTGCCCATGGTCTCTTCCTCTTTAACCATCTGGTATGACCAGGGAGATGGACTGTGTGAGACATGCAACAATGCTGGGAGAAAAACTTGTCCATGTGGCATGCAAAGCAGTTTAGGTGGTAATTCAAGAGAGAAGGAAAGTGTGGCTCTTAAAGCAGCAAAACATTAAGGTTATCTTTCAATAGTGAGAAAAAGAAAACCCGACTAGCCTGCTAGACTAAGAGGCAGGTTTGAAATGGGAAACCCCCATTTGCTTGGTGACCTAAGGAAATGTGTTCAAGTGTGTCTAGTTCTGGGACATGGTTAACCAAACTCACACCTTCACTCCTTCAACCACCCCTAAAGGTGATTCTGGGCCCAGAGTGTGTACGAAGACATGCTCTGAAGGGAGACCACAGGCTCCTGTCAAGAGTCAGCTCATGAAAAACAGAATCAAGCATTCTGGGGAACTGAGCCGTGCAACCAGGTATTAGAGAAATATCTGAAAGCAATGTTTGTTTTTTTCTATCCCACCAGCTACAAAACAACGCATAATAGAGTTATCCAGGCATTTATAAGAATTGTGTTTCAGCAAACACAACTCTTGTGACCACTTAATATTTTCACATGCCTGGCAACCTTTGAATGATTGCCTCCAATTTTTCCTTAGACTGCCCTCTCCTGTGACACGTGGTTCGAACAAGAATGTTAGCTGAGTACCCAGCTACCGCCTCATCACAGAAGTTGAGTGCATTACACAAGTGAGGTCACTGCACTCTTTATTAGAAACATTAACCTGTAGTGGAACCATAAGAAGAAAAGGTGGTCAGAGGTGAGACATTCAAAAAGTAGTGCTCCAGAGCCAGCATGAGTTCCCTGGACATTTTCTACCCTTTAGTTCATTCATTATTCGACAAATTCGCAAAGCTTTGTTGCAAGCAGTGTGGTGACAGACAAATTTTCAACCTCAAACTGTTTATACTTCAGTGTAAAGAAAACAATAAATAAGTCAAACACATACTATATTAGTGATACGTGCTATGGAAAAAAAAAATCAGCAGTGTTCATGGGTAGGGAGCACTGGAGCTGGAGGCTGCAATTCTAGAACAAGACCTCACTGTAGAGAGAGAGGAGCGAGAGTGGGCAGAGCAGTTCTAAGGATTAAAGGACAGAACGAATCCTGTGGCACAGAAAACGAGACTGAAAACAAGCAGCCAAGGAGACAGAGGGGAAAACTACTGGAGCCAAACCCTTCTGGATGCAATTGCGGATCAGTTCTTCTACCCCGGTGATGGAACTACCTTTAGGGAGGAGCACCGAGCGTTCCTCTAGCACACATTGGAGGGAAAGTAGAAACATGGGCACAGTGTCATGGACTGTAGACACTGTCCTGTCGTACCTATTCTGTCAATGAAACAGGAAGCGTGATCTGAGAGAATCACCTAGAGAAGAGTATATTGGCACAGGGACATAGAGTAGGATGCAAGGCACATAGCTGCCCTTGAGGTTCTGTTCTAACAGCTGATAGCTCAACTCTGTTTTCCGTTACTCCCAGAGGACTGCCAGTAAATTCCCTTCTTTTTAAAAACTAGCAACAGTTGACTTCTGTTGTTTACAAGCAAAGATCTAATATACCAGTTCTTCCTTGAGGCCTTAAGGTTACCCCATTTTCTCACTGAAAGTCTGACTTTAATGAAACTGATTCTGTTCTATCAGACTATGCATCTCCAGGAGTATAAGAGTCGCTTGCAATGGACCAACCAGCCAAATATGATGGGTTCCTCTACCACTTACTGAAAGAACCAAGACATATTGATTTATACTTATGATACCTAACTGGTAGCACTAAACCAGCATGCTAAACTGCTGAAAGAACAGCATTTCAATACATGGGAGAAAGCAGGAAGGATTGATACTGAAATTCAAATCGCCTTAACATTTCCTCAAACCCTCTTTTGAGTTAAACCGTCAAAGTGTCTACCAAGACAGAATGAAGACAAACACATACTCAACTGTCCTTAGAGCTCAGATTAGTACTTCATTACAGATTTCACAGACTCAGGGAGGGAAACCCACATGAAGACTGCATAGAGGGGGAAACTGGAGCCAGAGAGAACCATTCTCACACTGGATGAGACTTTAATCTGGGAATGGCATCTGAGAGGCAGTCACGCTAAGAAAGAAGATAAGTCAGACTCTCCCACAAAGAGAAATATTTTGAAGATCACAAAGAAGACTGGGAATTTCCAGACCGTGCAGACTAAGATGAGTCCTCATGATATAACGTGTTGTTCCCCCTCCAGGAAATTAAGAGTTATTAAATTGCAGCAAAGACAGCTGCTTCTGAGATGAAATCAGCCTTGCGACACCAAGAAGCAAGAGACTGAGGGTGAGGAGTCTATAACCTCCCGTGGAGATCAGCACCACACAGCTTGTTCTTTCAAACAGGTATGCTCCCCCACAGGACATCTGAATCATGGACACTCACAGGACACTGTAAGGCTTTGTGTAAAGTATGACCTGAAAGCAGATAGCAACAGCTTTCTCCTGGCTGACCCCTCGCTGGCTCACCCTTTGCTAGGAAGAGTGAGAGAGATGCTCAGTCCTTTGGGCCAAACATACACAAACTGCTGAGAAAACAAAAACCAAGTAAAAGTAAACACATATACACATGCAAATCTCCCAAGTGGGTCAGAGTCCTGTGTGCTACTTTTCAGCATTCAGCCCTAAGGATTTTGCTTGCCAAGAACAGAACTGTGGAGAAAGCCCCATCCCATCAGCAAGAATGCCTTGCTTGGATTTAATCATTAGAATTATTTCACCATCTTCCCTCACCTTAAGGTACGGCTCCACGACTCTTCCTCCTCCATCCCCTGATTTCTCAAATAGACTGTAAAAGTCTACATGGACAATGGATATACTACTTGCCAGACGCTCTTTTAAGAGGTTTAGGTGGATGAGTTAACTAAATTCTAACTAAAGACTCTAAGAGGATACATGCTATTATTGTCTTTAGTTTTCCCAGAAAAAAGAGCCTGAGGTGAAGGCGTAGATGATTCTGTGCTTCTAAGGGGCTTCTTGGGAGGAATAAGGCAGAGAAGTTAACCCCTTCTTGGTTCAAGCACCAATAGCAGCTCATCTCTTGGGATCATCTCCCAAGAAGCTACCTAATGACTGCTATTCAGGACACCCAGCTCTAACCTTCTGTTAGTCAACGGTTTCCCCTTGGAAGGTTTTTTTTTTTTTAAATACTCCTTTGCTTCCAGGCCATATGCATGTGGATGGCAGCTTGCGTCATGTCTCCCTGGGCTAGCAGGTAAGAGCCAGGGGCACACAGTATGGGCATGAGGCTATAAGCTATCAAGCTGCACCTGCATGAAATGAGTTGAAGGTTACACAACCAGTCCCCACAGCGCTGGCTGAAATATGCACAGGAGAAGCCGGAAGAATCTGATATGCTAATTTAAATGTTTCTGATACAATTATTATGTATCCTTATTCAGATGAGAAAAGTGAAAGTGAAAGTGAAGTCGTGTCTGACTCTTTGCAACCCCATGGACAGTAGCCTGCACCAGGCTCCTCTGTCTGTGGGATTTTCTAGGCAAGAGTACTGGAATGGGTTGCCATTTCCTTCTCCAGGGAGTCTTCCCTACCCAGGGATCGAACCCAGGTCTCCTGCATTGTAGACAGACACTTTACCATCTGAGCTACCAAGGAAGTCCAGATGAGAAAACTTGGGCATAAACCAGTGAAGTAATTCACACAAGGTTTCAGAAGAGATGGGTAAAACTAGGTAGTCTGGCTCCAGAATGTTNGGATCGAACCCAGGTCTCCTGCATTGTAGACAGACACTTTACCATCTGAGCTACCAGGGAAGTCCAGATGAGAAAACTTGGGCATAAACCAGTGAAGTAATTCACACAAGGTTTCAGAAGAGATGGGTAAAACTAGGTAGTCTGGCTCCAGAATGTTCTCTCTTTACCACTGTGCTCAAGCACCTATCGATGAACTACAATTACCCCAAAGTCTGCCAGTTGCCTCACTGCAGCTGCCCTGTTTGAGCCACAACAGTCATGAATTCGTTGAAAAACCAGTCAGTGTAAGAAAACAAGTATCACAGATAATGTTCACTGTGCAATGCAAAGAGGATGCGGTGAGAGAGGGCTTCAGTGCACAAAACTGTGCAAGTGAATCAGTCACTGACGCTGAGCCCAAGAGAGACCTTTAATGAAACCAACTCCTGGGGCCAACACATAAGAAAGCTGGCTCATAAGAGCGGAGAACGAAAGAGAGACTAAAAAGACAAAGAAAAAAGATCGACGAAACTAAGAGCTGGCTTTTACAAAGGTAAATAGAAAAGACAAACCTTTAGCTAGACTCATCAAGAGGAAGACAGAGGGGACTCAAAGTTAGAAAAGCAAGGAAGGGAGAAAGGAAGAAGGAGGAAGGATGGGAAGAGATCTGGCTCTGGGAAGGGCTGACAAAAGAGAAACAAAGTCGCGTTCACGCTTGATGACACTCTCACGTCTGTAAGATCCTGAAATGACAGGGGGCAGCCACTGAGAGGAAGACAGCATCCTCTTCTTTGCTCCTCCCTGAATTTGAAAAGGAATTCCATAGGTGACTCCAGGGGTTCAGAAGAGGAAGCATCAGAGGCATATCAAAAACCAGGAAAGTCTCTGAGAAAATTAACCCAAACAGAAGTGGAACAAATCAAAACAAACAAGAGAACTAAATCAAAGACGTTCTAAGACTACTGAGCATTAACAGCTTGAAGCCAAGCATTTCCCCTTTCAGAATTGGTATTTCTTCTGATGTGAAAGATTCAGTTCCTTGAATTCAGAAATTCTGTTAATATTTTTTTTTAAAGCAAAACATCTGAACTTGTATCTTTCCTTCTCTAACCCTGAAGGCTGGAAGGTCACAAAAGAGAGAAATTCCTGGGTTGAAAGTAAGTGACGGTCTGGCAAGTAGGCTGAGTAAGGCTTGAGTTCTGATGTCACCTGCATTTCCATTAATTTAAAGTGCTAAAGTGCTAATGCCTGTTTGCTTCAAAATATGTGCTTGTCCTCTTTGTAGTGGCCCTTTAAAAAGATTTTCCTTTGGATCCATCAAAAATAGCTAGAGAAGGTCCTTTGAGAATTTTATTCTTAATCTTAAAAAAATGCACTCTCTTCCCTGCCCCATACACATAAACAGGCCTGGAAGCAGTATCTCCTACTTCTTCCAGGACCTCCAATCTATCAAAAACAATACATCTTTCAGGATTAAAACAGAGCTGGTCAGGGAAACAATCTTCCCAGCCCATTTCTGCTTATTCATTATGGGATCNGGAGTTGGTGATGGACAGGGAGGCCTGGGGTGCTGCAATTCATGGGATCATGAAGAGTCCGACACGACTGAGCGACTGAACTGAACTGAACTGACTGATCTTTACAGGAACCCAACTCACTCTGCATGTAGATTAAGGAAATGTAAATAAGTCCTTGATAACTTGCAGGGATGCCTGGAGGTATTCACACTAGATGGTCAACCCTAGGTAACTTGTGGCAATGGAGTCTACATATTTTGATGAAGTCTCACTTGTATGCCAAGCATCTGCCCCGCAATATTCCATGTATTCAACCATATTGCATTATGCATATAAATAGTGCATATTTAGTAAAAAAAAATTCATATATAAATGAACCCACACAGTTCAAACCCATGTTGTTTCCTGGTCAACTGCAATGCCTTTCTGCCTCTGGACAACCACTCATACCGATATGCAGAAATGCAAGGTAACATCTTAACGATCTTGAGAGGGGCTAGCCAACACAATTAAGTTGGCTATGACCAGGGCCATGGAAATAATGCAAGCACTTCATGAGCCAAGAAGTTAACCAACCCTCTGGACTTATTTTGTTTGAGACAATAGATTCCCTTGTATAAGCCACTGTAAACTGAATGCATCTCAAATGATATAGTACTTCTTTGGAGAAGCAACAAAAGGGCTCCCTGAAAACACCCTAGGAACGAAGGAATAGTTGCTTCAAAAAAGAAAAGAGACTAAGATTTATGTCTCAGTAAGTGTTTTGGGAAAACCAGCTATGAAAAGGTATTGTTAATAGCCACTCCGGATGTAAGGAGAGCGCTCTGGAATCCTCCCATGCAGCATAAACACTGTAATAAAGTTCCAGTGAGCCACTGTGAATGGTATGTGTGGGGATATTCAACATACTTGGAATCATAATAATATGTAAACATCAGGGAACGACCATGAAATTAGTCTTTATTACTCATCTAATCTTATTTCCTTCTACATTTATAAGACTGGGGATTTTTTTTTTTTTTTGCCCCCTTCCTACCTGATGAAAACAGAGACTCACATGATTGTAAGGGGAAGTCAGGAAACCAGGCTTGAAGAGGTTAAAAGATTTCCACAAGGTGCAACAGCCAGTTGGGGGCAATTTTCTTTATTATTAAAAATTCTTTGTGCGTGATTTTAGAACAAAATCATTTGGGGAACACCCAATTTAGTGAAAGAATTGTAGAGACAAGGGAAATCAAAACTGAATTTTTTTTTAGTAACTACATTATGCAAGTAATATCTACTTTTTGAACTTGTTGCTATGAGTTTCTTCTTCTTGGTTTCTAATAGCCTCCTAAATTCCAATCCATTCCTCCCAAAATCAGTTATAGAAAACCGCTTCATATGGCCATTCTCAAGCCCAGTGATTCTCAAAAGATTGCATCTGATCTACCTAGGAAGTAAATCAGAAATGCAGAGTCCCAGGCAGAGTACAATTTAAAAGACTAAGGGTAGGGCCCAGCACTGTCCATGTAAACAAGCTCCACAGGTGAGTGTAACTGTGCTTTGAAGGACATGACTCCAGACTGTATGCTTTATTCCACGTTCCAAATAGAAAACATCTAATTTTTACAGTAGATTTAAGGTGGAGCAACAAAAATATGTGCAGAGCTGCCTATAATTTTTAGGTTCCCTCTGAGGTCTGAAACTGACCCAAGAGGTCTGTGATTTGGATGAACCCTGGTAATCATTTGCATGGAGGTTTGGAGTTTCTTTTCTTCCTTCCAAGACTTTTTCCCCCCGAATGCATTTCTAGTTGGGATTAAATATAAAATGTCTTAACTCTTCCTCCACAGCTAAAGGAAATCAATTTTTAAAAGTGTTTCAAGAGTGCTTTAAAAGGTACACAAAATATCTTCCCTTTGAACCAGACGCCTGGGACATACAGGGCAAACAGAGTAGGTAATGTGAGAAGTAAACACCAGATTTTCCAGCAGAACCAACCCCGAAATGAAAACTTAGAAAGGAAGCTGACTGTTAAGTAAGTGGACCAGAGGAACAATAGCTCAGGCATATCCTCGGATAAGTTTGAACCTGAGAAAACAGGAATGAAACAGACAAACCTCTTGTCTCAAGTTAACTTTCCCTTCTTGTTATATTTTAAAATAGGACAGTGTCGTAAGTGAGAATAGAGAGTTTATGTGGAATCTTAGACCTCCTCTGGGTGCCAAAAGATTTTTTCAAACCTAAATAAATACTCCTCACTGGATTCAGCATGCACGCAGGCTAAGTCGCTTCAGTCGTATCCAACATTTTGCGACCTATGGACTACAGCCCACTGCACTCTTCTGTCCACGGGAATCTCCAGGTAAGAACACCGGAGGGGGCTGCCATGCCCTTCTCCAGGTATCTTCCCAGCCCAGGGATCAAACCCACATCTCTTATGTCTCCTGCACTGGCAGGCAGATGAGTAGCACCATCTACTCTTCTGCACAAGAGATTTTAAATCTAGAGCGCTGCCAGAGACCAAGAATACAGCACACTGAGAACAGGAGTCTGTGTGTCCTACCACCAGCTCTAATCAACTCCCACTTACAACCAGGAGGGCAGGTCTATATGCAGACTTCTTAATGATTATATGACAAAGAACTGCCATAGAACCTCACAGGACCAAAAAAAAATCGTTGTTAAGTATCAAAGATAATACAAAATGCTCTAGAAATGCTATAAAATAAATAACTCCAGCAACAAAATTGGTTTAAATTTGTTAGAAGGCAGAAAGTCAAGGTTAAAACTTGAACATACACATTCCAGCTGTACTTCTCCTTGGCTTAGGGACAAAGACTGAACTTCATGGGGTGGGAAGAGAAGAGGGTGGAACCAGAGGGACAAAGTGAAGCATCCACCAGAGATGAATAACTTCAATGATTCAATACCCACCTTAAGGGTTCTGGATTTTTAAAATTTCTATTTATTTTTCTTTGAGGATCTCTAACAATCCTCAGGGCATTTTAAAAATGGGAAGATTCAGTTCTGGCTGCGCTGGATCACCACTGACTCTTGGTCTCTCAGTCCAATTAAACTCTCGTCACAACTGCACAGCTTGAAATGCCTAATTTCGTTCAGCTGCTTCCTATCCTTTCTCCAGCTACTCCCAGCAGGTATGGAGGCCTTCTAACACTCAGTGGCCATAAAGCAGTCATGAACAAGCAACACCACACATACTTGGCCAGAGGGTGTACCTAGAACTTTCTCTGTTCTGGTGCAGGCCATTCAAGTGTATAACTAACATCTAAACTAGCTTTTCGGTTTTGCAAATGCCTAACTGGGCTATGTTGGACAGGCACCACACCGTCATCTCAGAGAATCTGGAACTACTTTTTAAAGCCCAGTTCTCATTATTTTCAACACAATATCAAGATTGTTTGACATTGGGGTGGGGGGGGCATTCCCCTGTTCTCGGTTATGCTTGTTTTTGAACATACAAGTTTGACGTGGTATGGCAAAAAAAAAAAATGTGACTCAAAATAGAATACAGCAACCCTTGACTCTGGCTGATTGCTTCTCAGCAGCATGCAAACCACTCTGTTTATTCATCATTAACATCTGAATAAAATTTATGGTAACATCTATACTCTCTCTCCAAATCAAGTGCTCAGTCGAAATATAGAGCTGCCTGGTAGCTCAGCTGGTAAAGAATCCGCCTGCAATGCAGGAGACCCCATTTTGATTTCTGGGTCAGGAAGATCAGCTGGAGACGGGATAGGCTACCCACTCCAGTATTCTTAGGTTTGCCTGGTGGCTCAGCTGGAAAAGAATCCACCTGCAGTGAGAATGTCCTGGGTCCAATCCCTGCGTTGGGAAGATCCCCTGAAAAAAGGAACGGCTACCCACTCCAATATCTGGCCTAGAGAATTCCATGGACTATACAGTCCGTGGGGTTGCAAAGAGTCAGACATGACTGGGTGATTTTCAGGTTCCATTTTCACTAGTAGAAATATGAAAACAAGCCATCATAATTTCCCTCAGCAAAGTATTTACCCAAAAGATATGACTTAATGGCAGAACAATGCATGCATAAGGGCTGGATTTACAATGTATCAGTTCCACAGAATGTCAAATTTATCAGTTCAGGTTAACTGGTATAGTCTGTCTTTTCTTAGACTATAGTCTCCAATCAAGAACATCCATCAAAGTAAAGAGAAGGTTGGAACACACACATATGCAGTGGCTGATACAATAAGGGGTAACGGCAAGGCCAATCCAAAACAGGTCAAGCAACAGTAAACACACAAGAATTTCAAATGGTTCCAAGACTATAAGTATTCCTAGCAGGAAAATCAAGTCCCCACTGACTTCCTCAGAAGGCAGATGGGCATTTGCCAATTCCTCTATTTTTTATACTACTTCAAGGGTTTTAACATATGTAACTTTTAAATTTAATGACATTATAGAGAGGGGGAGACTACTACCCATATTTGACAGATGAAGAAACTAAGGAATTGAGAGGTCAGTGGCTTGTCCAAGGCTAGTTAAATGGCTTGTTAAGAACAGAATCAACTTTAGAATTCAGGCCTCTTTATTTCAAATCCAAGTTCTCTAAACTTGTAACATATTCCTGTTTGCCCTCAATCATCACAAGAACATGTAACTCCTGAAAAGTTTGCTTTGTGATCTGGTAACATGGAGGATACACTTCTTGACTTCGATCATCACAAGAGCACAAAGTGTCCTGCAAACTGTGCCCAATGGCCTGGCCATATGGGAGCCTTCTCAGCCTACCCTGCAAAGCCCACCCAGTATGTGCTGCTGTGACCCACTGGAGTTAACATTTCACACATTTCTTTCCTATGCCTTCAGCATCCCTGATGCAACAGTGAGAAAGAGAAACATAAGCAGAACCAAAATCAGTTTTTGTGCTAAGATAAGAACTTTCCAGGGCTGAAGAAAGACCAGCAATCAGTCTCAAACCTACTTTGCCAAGTGGTTCATGAGCAGCTGTAACATCTGCCTGTTTTTCTCTGGGAGCCGATGAACAAGGCTGTGGATTTCAGAGACCCGAGACTCTTGGTTCTCCAGCTCTACAAAGGAAGGAGGGAGGTAACACCGATCAGTTACAACTAAATCAGTTTGCAAGACAAAAATCAGAGGAAAATAAAGGTGGGGCACAAGAGAGGGAAGATTTCTCACAGATAAGTCTCATGACTAGACTGACTGGATCTAGAAGTGCTTTTAATAATGCTTTCCATGACAAAGGTCATGAGAAAATAAGACTGTCCAAAAAATCAAGCCAAGACGGTGACGTACCATAAGGAAATGGAACCTCCTCACTCAGGAGTAGGAATAAATTTGAGAGTGGCTGGCTCCCTAGAGTGGCAACTTTGTTTCAGGGAAGGAAGGAACTTTATGCACTCATTAAGTGATGAACAAATTGTACATGTACAACACTCCCAGGGTCTCAAATATCAAAATAACAAGACTGCATCAAAGACATCAAAGAAAATGTCCAGTTATTTCCAAGGCACATGAAACAACCAGCCAGGGAGAAGAAAGGAATAGCAGATAAAATGAGGAAATGTTTCTGCCAACCTGTAACCTAAATCATGATCTGTCTCACTCTAATGGTTGCACTTGGGTACGTGGCGTCATGTCTCTGGGAAACAGACTGATGGCACTCACCACACCTATTTATAGCTCTGAGGTGAGTTTTAATTAAAGAATGGTTGCTATGGGTTTGGAATTTCTCTGAGAAAGAAATCACATAAACACCATCTTCACTTTCAGCTTTCTCCCAGGTCTTTCTCCTGTTTTATGGGGGCCACTCTACATGGATAGGGCCACCAGGACACGAGGTATTCTTTAATGAGGCCAGTAGCAGCTACCAGTGTAAACAAACTCAGATGGCTTAACAGAAGCAGGGAAAAGCACATACTATGGACATAACAGCATGGTGGGGATTTGTGCCAGATTTAAATCTGATAGAGAATCTTACTTCCCTGTACAGGAGGCCTGCCCCACGTAGAAAGATTCCAGTATGCTTAGGGTAGCTTGCACCTAATCCCTATGTATTTTAATACCAGTAATATAATGCCCAGGCTTGCATGATATAGCTGAAGACTGACCAGAAGCTGTAAATGCCAGTCATGATGGAAAAGAGGACTGAGAAGTTATATAAACGGTGTCGGATTCAGGGAAACATCCCGTGCTCAATTTAGGTAATGGGCAAAGTCTGAGTCATTCCAAAAAATGTTACCTCCAGGGCCGGCAAAGGCCCCAGGAGTTAGAACTCCAATAATCAAAACTAGAAAGTCAAATTTGCTTTTTTCCCCTCACCCCTTCCCTGTACCGCTACCCTCCAGCTCACTTCTGAAGCTTCTCCCCTCTACTGTAAATTCAGTATGCTCACAAGGTCCTTAGCAAAACCCAACTTGGTTTTGCTTTCATTCTGTGACAGTCTTATGAGTGTGAATGTGGGTAGTTTACACACAGCATACAAGGGGTTAGGTAATACTTATTTGGGGATACTTTTCTTCGAAATAGAGAAATCTATTCCCTTTCCCTTAAAACTGTTGCAAATAAAAAACTTACTTGCTGCTTTAATGAAACTTCTTTGAAACTGGTACATCATGAGTGGTCCTGGAAGCATTCTGGAATAAAAGGATATACACTAGTCAGTTTAACAGAAGCAATTCGATTCTCACTACCCATCAGCCTCCAGATCGCGGACTGTGTTACATTTCTCAAAGACAAAGATCATGGGCAAACAAGAACAACTCAGTTTAGTTCAACTTAGTTTCCCCTTTGAAAGGGTCCTGAGATTTCACCTGAAATGTTCATTCTTTCTCCTTTTTTAAGGGAATAGACAAAACTTACGTTTCACAGTCGCAAACCAGCAAAGTGCTAATGCAGAAGTCTAGCACAACTGAGAGATTTCCTTTTCAGTCAATGACTCACTCACAACAAGAGCATTTTAAGATGTGCCTGAAATACAGGCAACTAACCCAACTTTTGCAATCATCCATCTTAAACTCTTGTCTTCCTGGCAGCTTGTTATTAACCACTTCATCTGGAAACACTATGAGAGACTTTTGTAGGTGTTTTTATAGCAAATTCACTATGGAGTATTGCTCCAGTATGCCAAAGGGTTAGAATCCTTAATATTAGGCATGACATAATCAAATTTTACCTGCTATCATAAAATATATATATATATTTTATACATACTGTCTATTAGCTAATCAATACCAAGATGCACAGATAAGTACTAAATATAAACCTCTAGCATCTAGGCTTTATGTAATCTATTATGGTAGTATTTGGTTTATGAACATGTTTAACTGAAAACTTGAGTATTTTTACTGATAGTCCAAACAATAACCTTCTCAACAGATTATCTATGGTCTTTGGTTCAGATTTCATTTTATTCTCACTGGATCCCCTGATTCAACTCTTAGTCATCACTTACATGACATCTTACTCTTGTATACTAAGAGCCTTCCAACAATTCCCCACCAGCCAATAAAACCGGCATCACCAATTCCTTTTCTGTGGCTTTCGAACCAAGTAAATCTTAACAAACTTGTACAAATGCTTATGTAATTCACGATTATAGTTCTCCTCTTTGTTTATTACTAGACCCCTACTTTCTTGTTCAAGAGGGACCACAGTGGAGAACTACAGCATCCCTATGCTTCACATCTAGCATGCCTTTCAGTCTACTTGGAAACAGATGTCAGTAGCTAGTCAATCACCCACTCCCTTAATAACCAAGGGAAGGGTAGGAGGCAGCAGGAGTAACACATGTATTATTATAAGAAAAGCAGTCTTCTCTCCAACAAAGTCATATTTTCCAATCTAAGCAGAAGGAGTTAAAAAGGAGTAACTTAAAGTTCTCATTTTTAAGGAGCAACATTAGCAATACACTATCTATACAAGGTGCAGAACTCTCAGAATACACAGGGTATGTAATCATGCATTCTCAACACAATGGGATACGTGATTCCTTGTTTTCTTAGCTGATTACCCAAGCATTACAGGAAATACCATATTTGAGGTTCTGTTAAAGGCTGATCATCAGAGTAGCTTCTCAAAAAGAGCAAAGCTTCCTAAATCACTCATGGCACCATTGCACAATGGCAATCCATCAACTCTGGATGATTTATAATTGGTTTGACCAGCTCAGCTAATTGCACCCACACATAAGCTGTTTCCACATCTCAAACTCCCACCCAACAGTCCTCTGGAGGCTGAAAATAAAACTGCTTTCTTCTTGATTGCATGATAACAAGCTGGCACCATGCCCTGCAAATGGAAAGTCCCTACCTTAGGTAGGTCTTCAAAGCACTAGTGATGGTCTTTATCTCCCACTCGGCACAAATATCCATTTCTGTTTCAGAAGCTGTTTTGGGGTCTAAAGAGAAGAAAAGACAATGGTAAAACAGAGCAGAAAATATAGCTAAAAAACAACCATACATAAAAGCATTAAACCTCCCTACTAAACAAGGAAATCCAAAGTAAAAACAAAAATGACAGCTAGTTTTTCCTGATGGAATTAGAAAACTGTTTAAAAATCCAAATATCTACTGCTGGCAAAAATGCAGTGAAACTGACCCTCTCAGAAACTGCTGGACACAGATGAATTAATGCAAGAGATGTGAGAAGAAATTTGGCAATATATATCAAGTCCTAAAAATGTTTATATACTTTGAAACAGTAATCCCACTTCTCACAACCCATCCTCAGGAAATAAGACAAATCATGAGAAAGTTACATACACTCAAAATGTCCAACCTACACTACTTTTGATAACACCAGAATACATTTTAAAAGAACAACCTAAACAGTCAATGATATAATGATTAAATTAATCCTGGTCTATTCCTGATGGAATAGCATGCTACATTATATGAAAATGATAACTACATTGCAAAATGGAAAATGCCTGAATTATCACACAATGTCAAGCCAAAAAAAAAAAAAAAGATTTAAAGTTTTGTGAGAAACTCAAATGAATGAAAGCTGAAAGGAAATATTCTAAAAAGAAAAGTGTGGTTCGAGAGTGGCAGAACTCTGTTTTTAATNGGTGGATTCATGTTGATGTATGGCAAAATCAATACAATACTGTAAAGTAATTAGCCTCCAATTAAAATAAATAAAATTTTTAAAAAGACTAGATTCGATACTTAGCAACTTGATAAGCAAATCTGTTTATCAAATTATTTTCTGATTATAAAAGCTGTACCTCTTAAAAACTTTAATCATTTTCCATATCTAAAGCTTAAAAATCCAGAATATCTATAGCCACATTTGTTCTAAGACCTAAAAGCTATTGCTGTCTCATGTCTCTGTCTTAGGAGAACTTGCCTGAAGCACCCCTGTAAGCAAAGGTGATGGTGGGAGGAACAGAGAAGAAGGGAAGTGTCCATCTGTGGCCTCCATTCTCTAGGAACTTGGGACTGTGGTGAATAGTGCCCTTACTAGCTCTCAGATGGGTCAATCCTCCATCCAAACAGTATACTAGCTCCCGGTTCTGGTCAGCATGTCTGCTGTCCTTTACTGGTAAGTAAAATTGGAAGTGCACACTGTCAGGGTTTCTTCTCTGCTAGTCTTCTAAGATTTGGGGGCCATTTCTGCAAGCCTTTACATCTTAGAAGTTGTCATAAGCATATCTGCTACTTCAGCATTTCTTCAGAAAGAAGCTTTGCTGGCTTTTATTTATGATACCCTGTGAAGGGTGTGAGAAAGGAAAGGCACAGAAAAAAGGCCCCAGAGGAGCCAGAAGGACGGTTCATGGTTGGATCAGAGATCAGTGAGTGAGGCATGCTACTGCAACCTGGTGCTTTAAAGCATAGTAATTGAAACCTTCCATGTGTTCTCTGTAGCACTAACCTTAAATATTAGTTTAAAAAAAAAACCAACCCCAAAAGACAAAACAGGATAAAGTTACACGATAAGAAAAAAAAAAAAAACAACAACACTAAACTTGCATTCCCTCAACACCACTGTGAGAAACTATAAAGACACACACACACATACACACACACACACACACACACACACAGACACACACACACACAGAGGGACAGAAAGTTTCAACAGCACAGAAAATAAGGCTCACAATCAACATTCTACTTGTCCCTAGAGGACCATCCACCAGGCAGAGTTCAGGAGAAGGCCAGAGGAAGACCCATACTGGGGAAGAATGTGATGGGTGACTGCCTTCTGCCTGCTCTGAGGTACAGCCCACGCTACCCAGGGAGGAAGGCCACTCTGCACTGTACCCATCCCACCACAGCACAGCTGTGCAGTCGAGACTGCAATCCAGGCAGTGAGATGAGACTGTGACAGAAGTGGAGGTGTGTCTGCTTATACAAAGGGAAGTGAATTCAGGAGGGGAAAGTTCTAGAACAATTACGAGAATGACAAATGAATAACCACAGCATACTTCAGATTAACCAGGAAGTAACTCCACTTCACCCACAGCCATGACCAACCAGAACCAGGAGAAATCTTTTCAGGAGTACAGGTAGGTCCACACTAAATGAAAAATTTCAGAGTACCAGAAACTGGATGGAATCATGTATAACAGTGCTCTAATTTCATGTGACAGGATGATTCTAATAGGAATCATGAAAACAGCAGCAGAATAAGGAGAGTCTACTCACAATGAATTCAACTGCAAAGGTGTATAAACACTCTGTGTTCAGGTGGATTTAAAAAGAAAATTAAAAAGCTGATAAAATACTTGTTCACATAAAACACAGAAACCAAAGCACTCAAAAACATTTCAGAAAGCATTTGTTCTATATTATAAATAAAATTCAGAAAAATATGGATGCTGTGAAGTAAGACATTAAAGCAAAAAAAAAAAAAAAGAAACACTGAAATAATAAAGGTGAAATATAGAAGGCAGAAAGGTAGAAATGAAAAGAGCTAAAATAAGTCAGTAAAAACACTGATAATTCAATCACCAAATTAAAATGTGCATTATAAATAGCAAAAAAAAAAAAAAAAATCAGTCCCAAAGAAATTAAAACAAATGGCATGGATATGGGATGCAAATTTTAGAATGTTTGCTTATGATGCAAAGAATCAAGACAGAAAACAACATTAGAAAGATGAAAAATGAAGGTAAGAATTGAAGAATAACAAACAGAACGAGAATTTGCTTTTCTTTAGAAAACCATGTGTGAAAACTCCTTCACTGGACCCCAATATGTATAAGAGAAGAACTAAATGGTGATATTTAAAGCAATGGAGGGACTTCCTTGGCGGTCCAGTGGTTAAGGGTGTGTGGGTCTGATCCCTAGTCAGGGACCTAAGATCCCACATGCCTCTCAGCCAAAAAAACCAAAACACATATCAAACAGAAGCAATATTATAACAAATGTAATAAAGACTTCAAACAAGGTTCACATTAAAAAAAGCATCTTTAAAAAATAAAATAACAGAAAGGGAAAATTTTCCTTCTTATTGACATACGGTTGTCAACTGGGTAAGTATTTGAGGAAAAGGAGGGCTAGTTTTCATTTTTCATGGATATATTACAGATGGATTTTAAGGAAAACAAAGTTTTTGCAGTCCTAGAATGAGGAAGGTCTTTTAGGCATGATCCATCTATGAAAAAGACTAGGACTTCATAAAAATATAAATATTCATAAGACAAAACAAAAACAAAAGTATCCAAAAAAAGTTTAAAATAAATTATATCTGAAAGAAAATATTGGCAACATAACTTCCATATATAAAAATGTCTTAAAATTAAAAGATGAATAAACCAATAGAAAACTGGCTGACAACACAAATAGGGAATTCACTTAAGAATAAATATCAGCAAGAAACCTAGAAAAAAAAAGCCAATCTCACCCAGAATATTTTTTTAAATACTTATAATTTATGTGCAAAAAAGTAACAGAGAATGGTATGTGATAAAGGATACTCTGACAGCAAGTTTGGGAATATCAATTAAAGGCCTTAAAAATATGTACATACCTTGACCTAGAAATTCAACATCTTAAACTCTAAGGAAATAATTAAATATGCATATAAAATTTAAAATAACAACAGCTAACATTTATTGACTAACATGTGGAGGCTTTGGACTCAGCAACCCACATGCATCTTTTCTTTAATCCTCTCTTTATTACAGAGGCAGAGGCTATTATTACAGATAATGAGACAGAAGACTAGATGGGCTTAAATAATTTGTGTAAAGTCAAATGGACAAGCAGTTTAATTATAACTTGCTCAACTCCAAAAGGCATGCTCATAACCTATGCTATCCTGCTTCTGTGGGGATGTTCACCTGAGCACTTTCTAGAATCATGAAGAACTGAAACTAATCTACAGATCTGAGAAGAGGAGGCTAATTAAAATGTTATAGTACATCTATACATATGTGACCAAAAAAACCCCCACTACACTTTAGAAGAATGTGACAGAAAATAGACATTATACTGTTACGTGAAAAGATTGCTAAAAAGCAGCATATATGCACCATGTGATTTTTAAGCATTTCTTGTTATATGATGGGACACTACGTTTAAAAGGTGACAGTAATATGATGAAATAGTCAATGCTGCTGTTGCTGCTAAGTCACTTCAGTTGTGTCTGACTCTGTGTGACCCCATAGACGGCAGCCCACCAGGCTCCCCCGTCCCTGGGATTCTCCAGGCAAGAACACTGGAGTGGGTTGCCATTTCCTTCTCCAATACATGAAAGTGAAAAGTGAAAGTGAAGTCGCTCAGTCGTGTCTGACTCTTAGCGACCCCATGGACTGCAGCCTACCAGGAAAATAGTCAATAAAGATTATCTATAGTCTGAAAGACTTTTATTTCTTCTTTGCTACTATGACTTTTAATCAGAAAAAAGGTATTTAAAATCTGTATATGAAGAGACAGACATATGCTGAACATGCATAGACAGAGCTATCTATATTTTTTAAATGCTGAATCTATCTAACTTTAGAAAGATTTACCTTCACTTAACATTCAGGGTGAGAAAAAAACCCAAACAGCACACACATGGAAGCCACTCCATTTCTAAGAAGCTGTAAATCTGCCTCCTCTTGACACTCTTCAAAGACATGGATCAAGGGCAGTTCTTGGGATGACACTAGCAGAAGGCCACATAGTATATGCTATGAGAAATTCTGGCAAGCATTCTTAAGAAACTCGATTCTGCAAGATACAATGTTTTCAAAGTCTGGCTCTTCTATTCCTCCTCCCACCTAACATCCCCCACCTTGAAGCAATCAAAGGAAGCTTCTGGTTTTGCTTAATTAATTTTCAATAATAAAAATGTACTCTTCTACTTTGGGAGACTCTGACCAATAATCCAAATCTTAGTACCTGGTACACAATACAGCATCCAGTGAATACAGAATGAAGGAATAATGACTGAATGGTTCATACTCAGCCCAGCCGTGTCAGGGAGAGGTTCTGGAGTATAAGAGTTATATTTTTTTACACTCTTGGCTAACCCAGTATAGTACAAGTATGAAGAACTGATGAAGATGAAGGGAGACACGGCTCTGCCTTCAGGTCTGGAATTTCTCTGGGCTAATGGGTGATCCCTCAGTTCCAAGAGCCAAACTGTTCAACTTAATTGACAGTGAGAATCTCGGATATCCTTCTCAACACTTTTGATTAGATCGTGCACTGTGGTCACCTCTCAGCTCTGGTTGAACCTCAGTCTGGAATCCAGTCTATCTGTAATGTCCTCCTGGCAGAGACAGCTGGCCTTGTGACTTTCAGCTGTTGGTTATTAGTTTCTCATGACATTTCTCAGATGTTCATGATTATTTTGTCTGTCCCTAGGAAAACTGATGAAGCGAGCAGGACAAATATCTTGTTCAAAGGTCACTAAGTAAAGTGATAAAAACAAGATCTTTTCATACCACTCTTTGCTTAGCACACGTGAGCTAAGATGGTTGGTTCTCTTTTAAATTAGCAACCCCATCTAAAATGTCGTACTTCTTTTCATTAGTGTCATCTTACACAATCATCTGCTGCCTCTGAAATCTCTCTGCCCCTTTGACTGTCCTGTATTTAGTTGGTTACAAGGTCCTATTGATTCTCTTTCTCCAGTCCTTTTGAGGCTGTGCTTTCTTCCTGACCTCAGAGCAGCTCTCTCGTTCAGCAGTAGATCGTGTACGCTCTGCCTAATCTATCCCAACTGTCTTATTCTTCCATGTGTTTCCAAGATCACATGCATGCTCCACACTGCTGCCAGCATTATTTGCCTAAAACTAGCCTCTGATCAAGTTACATCTATGTTGACCATATACTTTAAAAAAAAATCTCCCAGAAGCACTGTTGCAGAAGGCATTTCCCCATCATTCTATTAATAATCCTGCTCAGTCCCCAGGATTCTATGGACCAACCCACCTTCCCACTCCACCTCTCCACACCCACCAACCTCCCAGAGGTGGTATGGGATCAGAGACAAGCAAAGGATCCAGGCCATTGGGATCTATCTGCTGTAGGTCATGCAACTGGTCTGAAGACTGTGAAATGAATCACACGATGGCCCCATATGGATCAGTCAAAGTCCATCCTTGGAACCTTCTGTCAAAAAGGTCAAGAAAGACACTCTCTACTCACTGATGCAAGTTCCAAGGACCACTGAGGCTGGTTTATCTATGAACCTTCCCGCAGAGACTACAGCAGAGAATATAGGAAGACAAGGGGTCACAGATAATGAGACACCAGAAAAAAGAAATGGGAAAGGCTGCAACAAATGTGGAGCCACCAGACCACGCCATGCTTCTGCCATCTTGGACTCACCAGTAATGTGAGCAAATAAATGCCTATTCTGAATTGTCTTCTTGATATTTTTGTGTAAAAAGAGTACTCACACAAACAACTCCACTATTTTGAAAATTTAATAGCATCTTACTTCCCTACAGAGAAAAAAAAACCCCTGAACTCCTCAGAACAACATTCGAGTTCCTCAATCAAAGGGGTTATCTCAGATTTCCAGCTTTAATTCTCCTGCTCCAGTCTTAAGTATTTTCAGATATTAAAATAATAACAATGAAATCAATACTCTTAGTTCATAACAATTCCTGAATCTGAATTATACTTTCTGTTCTCCCTCCAATACTCAGACCTTCAGACCCAGCTCCCACTGGGCACCAGCATCATATTTTACATAACAGCTTTCATATGCGAGCATAACTGCCCCCTAACTGGATACTCTGTGAACAAGGAATGACTCTACAAAGTTTCACCTCTAGCACCTGACCATCTCTTTCAGACAGCAAACACTCCACAAATGTATGTAGCTCTGACTGGAAATGAAAGACTAAGGACAGATACCGTTAGGCTCTTCATTCTTTCTTACATTAGAACTTTTCAAAAATTAACCATATTACTGTACAATCCAGCAACTGCACTCTTGGGCATTTATCCTACAGAAACAAGTTAATCTTCATTGCTTTGTAATTTTATACACTTTACAAAAACCTGTACAGCTGTTTTATTCACCCACAGAGTAGAAACAATCCAGTCATCCTTCATTGGATGATTGGCTAAACAAACATCTATACCATGATTACTCAGCAAAAGAAAAGAACTCTTGATACACAAGACAACTTGAACAAATCTCAAAGGAATTTTGCTGACTGAAAAAAAGCCAGTCCCAACGGTCAAACAGTATATGATTCCATGTAAATAAAATTCTTGAAATGACACCTTCCTTATTTTGGGGGCTTCCCTGATGGCTCAGACAGTAAAGAATCTTCTGGCAATGCAGGAGGCCTGGGTCTGGAAGATCCCCTGGAGAAGGGAATGGCTACCCACTCCAGTATTCTTGCCTGGAGAATCCCATGGACAGAGAAGCCTGGCAGGCTACGGTCCATGAGAATGCAAAGAGCTGGATACGACTAACACCTTCTTCGAAATGACAACAATCACAGAAACAGAGAACAGATTAGTGGTTGCCAGGAGTTAAGGATGGGGGTGAGGTGGGAGGTGAGGCAGATGAGGGCAGCTATAAAATGGATCCTTGCAGTGACTGACCTGTTCTGTATCTTGATCACATCAATATCTTGGCTGTGATACTCTATTATAATCTACTGTTAAAGTGAGTTAAAGTACCCAGGATTGCTGTATATTATGTCTTGTAACTGCACGTGAATCTACAATTATCTCAAAATAAAAAGTCTAGTTAAAAAAAAAACAAACACAAAAACACTAGCTATATCTCAAATCTGAACCAAAAATTAGATTCTCAGTGCAAGAGTACCTCACAAACAATCATAGTTTCTAAAAACAGATCTCACGGCAACTATCATACATTAGAGTTTTGCTTAAAAGAGGTGAAAAGAAAAGATAATTTTCCTGATCAATATGAAAGAAGAGTTTTCTTTACACATAAAAATTATTTTCAGAAACTGGGATGGCAAAAAGAAATGACAAGTACTAACAAAGAGAAGTGTCCCTGCCCAAAACACGGAGCATGGATCCTGAGCAAGTCTATCTCTAACAGTGCATGGCTGGACTTCCATGGGGATAAGTAAGAGCCACCAATCTGTGAAATCTGATCCGTTTGCCATTTAGAGCCATGTGACTCACCCAGGCTGGCTGCATTCATATCTAAAAATACAGGAAATCTGCAGCCTAGGCAAATTTGGCTCATTGGCTCAGGGCTTTTTGATTCAAATCCTGCACATTTAGAGATAGTGGTTTTATATTTATACCAGCCAGCTGCAAAGGAGGTTCTTGCTGCTCAAATGACACAGACTAGGTGGTAGTCTAGAAGCAAAGAGGATCAGAAGACTTATCCGCTTCTATACATTTATCTGGAAGTCACAGGATGACACCGTCTCAGTCACTGGGAATGAGATCTGAAGTTCTCTGCAGGCTAGAAGGATGAGCTTTCTTGGGGAAAATGGGTGTGCCCCATGAAATGCTGGTCTTCAAAGAGGACAAAGGGAGTGTCGTGAGCTATTAAAGACAGAGTAGGGTGTGGCAGTCGCATGCGCAGTGGAGCACCACTTGGACTGGTGGCAACCAACTCTACAGGCAGAGAGGGTGTGTGGCTGTGGACCTGCCATTTTTTGTTTTGTCTAGTCCCACTCAGTATCTCCTCCAGTAATGCCTGAGGCAATGACCACTGGTGAGTAGGACAGTTGATATCTGGGAATTACCTCTTGGACACTCGAATTCCTTCTCAAGAGGCTCCCCCTTCAGCCCTTGGGAACTGCCTGGCAGAGCCCCTGCACTCACCCATCAAGACGCTCAGCAGCTTCTGCACTCTGGAATTGACCCCCACAATTCGGTAGAGCCCTTGCTCATTGATCCCTGAGAAGAGAAACAGTGAAGATTTAATTAGAGGCACGTCAGAACACCAGTTAGGCCAGCCCAGCCAAATGCACTTTTTTCATTTTCTCAGGACTTCTAAAAGCTTCTCTAATTAAAATTCCCTGTCACTCAGCTCTGCTCTTAGCGAAGGAGTGGGATTTGGTACAGCTGTCTAGGATTTCATGGGTGTGCTGCACACTTCAGCCCTCATATTAGTTCAGTGATCACACGGGCACAAAACCAAGGTAGCATCTGAAGAGTTTTGAAAGATGTGAAATATACACTTCTCCATATGTCATATTTAACCAGTTTTTTCATTTAAAAAGACAAAAATGAAGTGATAAAATAAGTTCACACTACAGACAAGGATAAACACTTTATAATCTATTTTTGCATACAGAATGCAAATACTGAGGTGTTGGGGCATTTTATATTTTGGACAATGTTATCAGCTAAGGCTGAGAAATTAGACAATTTATTTATCTGTGGTGTAAATTTGTTTATAAAGAAAAAAGTCGACCACCTTTATTGAATCCAAGGAAACACGCAAATAGGCTAGAAAGGGTTCACCTTCAAACACTCGAACAAAGAACCAAAACTAACCAGCCTCAAAACTTTGTTCATTTAACTGCAAGGATCAGATCACCACTGCATCCTTTACATCCAGACCAGGTGGAATGAATGGTGAAATGACTTTTTTCCTACTGGTCCCAAGCCTATTATATCTGACACTTGTCAGCTAACTGGTCTCCTGCTGCTGCTTATTCCCCTGATGGTCATCCTCCACTCAGTACCCAAAAGGAGCTTTTCAAAGTGTCAGTCAGTTCAAATCATCTCTTTTCTTAAAATCTTCCAGTGACTTCCCACTGCATTTGGGTCAATCAAAATTGACCATGGCCTGTAAGGCCCTACACAGTTGAGCACAGCCCGCCTCTGACTGCTTTATCAAACACGTTTATGCTCCTCCAGCCATGTGTGCCTTCCTGTTACTCCAACATGCAAAGGTCATGCCCCCAAACCACAACCTCTGCACAAGATTCCCTCTACCTGGAGCATTCTTCTCCCAGATCTTTTCACCACTGAGGTCTCAGCTTACATGCAATTTCTTCTATCAAAAACATCCCATGACCAATACTATTCACCACTGCCTTAACCAGTTTTCTTTTCTTTAGTCAACAGTATCTGAAATCATCTTTATTATTCAATTTCTTGTTTGCTTTCCCTCCACAATTATCACACAAACTTTAAGTACAGCGAGTCTATCTTCTTCACCATTATATCCCCAGTACCTAGGTAAGTCTACAATATAGGGCAGAAAAATGAATAGAGTATTTATTCATCAGGGCCACTACTTTGGGACCAAAACAAAATTTCGGAAGAAATTTGGGAAAAGGCTGACTCTGCAGTGTTTTTAACAAGGCCTTTATAGAAACAGAACTAATAAACAAAAGGAAGTAGTCCAGAATGGTAAGATTTTACAGCTCAAATGGACTATAAAAGCATGTACATCATCCTGCATGGTTCATGGGCTAGGAGACCCTGGGTTTCCTGAGGGATGGGCCTCAAGCTACTGAGTAGCAGAACCATTATTCAGTGATGTGGGGACTTGAAGAGCTTATCCTTTCTGCAATGTCTCCATTCCTTTTGTCTCTGTGCTCTCCTAGAGCTTCACACACTTCCAGCTCCTAGTGGATGACTGACCAACCTCAGCATGTATGAGGTCTGTTCACTCACCTCTGGTCACCACCAATGGTGGTGGTGTGTACATACACGCATTGCAGTAGGGAGATAACCCACTTCCTCCTAAGCCTTATGCGAAAATGGCATTTAACTCACACTGTCCTTGTTCCCTCTTTGTGTTAAAACTTCTTTAGATGTTAAAATATATCACATTCATTCTCAGTTTAGAGGGGGTGGGGACGAGGAGATGGAGGCTGAAAGATCAAACCAATTGGTGACCCTCTTCTTCCTCTACTAATCACTGCACATATTTTCTAGTTTTACATCAGAAAAAGTCACCCTCTTGAGCTGTGGGTTTGCATTCATCACACAGACTATGAAGGAGTTTAAATGATTAGGAGATGTTGCTCTCAGTTTTGGCAACCGAAAACTGAGAGACAAAGAGGCTGGCCCACCTCTGTAGGAACTTGAACTTCACCATGGAGGGGAGGGGAGCTCACTTTGGGCTCCATTTTTATACTTTTACCCTTGTTAATTCTGGCGTGCTGTAGTCCATGGGGTTACAAAGAGTCAGACATGACTGAGTGACTGAACTGAACTGAACCCTGTACCTCTTATTTCTCATTCCTTTAAAATGACAAGCAAATCAAAACACCTACTGAAAAATTACCTTAGTAACACACTTTAAAAAGTGTCGAAAGTGCAGTTATGGAAAACAGACAAATCCAAGGAAGACAGTGAAGGACAGCAGAAACTGCCACTCACAACACAAGCTGTCCACACAGGCATGATCCTTCCTCTCCTTGCCATCCCCCGAAAGGGTTCAGAGTGGACAGGCTGGTTCGTAACTTGCATTTTTCACTTAATATACATTAATGAAAACCTCGGGTTTCAAGAAATATATTTCTACTGCATTTTTAGTGATTCAGAGTGTTCTACTGCATGGATGTAGCACATTCTTGGTTTAACCCATTTTTGAGACATCTGGCCAATTTCTGTTTTTTGTTTGTTTCTTACCTTAGCACTACTGTATAAACATCTTTATGGCTCAACCTGGCCCATGACCTTATTTCCTCAAGATCAATTTCCAGAAATCTCACCTTCTTCTATTTTATATTCTCTGGCTATGTTTTACACATCTTTGCAACTCTTTATTAAAAGAAGGTATAGCAGAAATAAACAAACTTAAAAAAAATAGCACACATTATCATGATTACTTTGGAAAGAATAGATGTGGACTGAATGCACAGGAGCAGAAGTTTATACGGTTAGTTAGTTTTGTTTTGTTTTTTTCTCCCCCTCTACTCAATGCTTCATAGCCTTTAATAAAATGCTTATATTTCTAAACTTGTAAGAGTTAAGGATCCTGTTTTAGAAGACAGAACTTCCTCAGACAAAAGGGCTGCAGGGTTGAGAGGTTGGAAAATCAATAAGATTCCCATCTTTGACAATAGTTCAAGTCAAATCCAGTGTAAAGACAACAATCAGCTTTCCTCGTGAATATGACAGACAACGTACTCAAAGCTTGAAACTGCCAGAATCGAGGAATCTCCTCCGCGGCTGTCTCCTCTGGGACAGAGACCACTGACAAATCAGCTTCTCTGACCTCAAAGTGCTGCCCCTATGGACCCAGGAAAGGTCAATGTGTGACTTCAGCACCACTGTAGGAAAGCAGGGGCCTGACCCTTTCTCCTTACCTAGATAGTGCTCTGGGCAGGATTCCTAATCTGGGGTCCACAACCCCAAGAGGCCCACTAGAGAATTCAGGGTATCCATCAACTTAGAAAAACAATCACAACTTTATTTCCACTAATCTATAATTGAAATTAAACATTTTCTTCCATTACAATATAAGCAACAAATCACAGCTTTAGCAGTACATGCAACTTGGTTGAAAACCAAAGATATTTCCCTAACATGTTACAACTGTCACTGACATCTTGAACTATTTCTAAATTATGCTAGCTATCAGATCCACTGCCAGAATCTGATGTGTAAACAAAGAATTACATATATTATTATATCACAACCATGGTTTTTAGTATTTTAACTGAATTTCAGTAACTTCAGTAGCTTCCCTGGTGGTTCAGATGATAAAGAATCTGCCTATAATGCAGGAGACCTGGATTTGATCCCTGGGTTGGGAAGATCCACTGGAGAAGGGAATGGCTAGCCACTCCAGTATTCTTGCCTGGAGAATTCATTGGACAGAGGAGCCTGGTGGGCTACAGTCCATAGGTCCATGAAGAGTCAGACATGACTGAGTGACTAATACACATCAGTAACTAGATTCCTTATAATTCTATGTATTTGATATGCATGTACTTAAAACAGTCTTCTGATTAGCTGAAAAGGTTAATGACACCAAATGAATCAAATCAGCTGAGAGCCCTGTGCTTCAGAACAACACAAGCTGTGGAAACACACTGCCAGTGGCATCTGGAGAGTTAATGAGTCACTAGAGATTGGGAAACAGTAGGTACCAGGTCTGCCACCTCACCAGATGTGTGACCTTTGCTGAGAACAATGCCATCTGCTGAACTATTTTACCTCTGGTTTCCACAGCATGGATGCATTTCTTGATGATGCTGAAGCCAATGCTGTCCAACTGTGCAGCTGAAAGAGGAAGAAAAAGGCAGTCAAGGTGCTGGCCGAACACATACCAACTCTAGAACAGGGCTTGACCAACCCAGCATGACTCAGTCCTATGGTGTTGCTAAGGATTCTTTTCTTTTTTTCCACTGAAAGTACAGGAATGATTCAAGATTTAAAACTGCTAGCATTCACGGAGAGCTTATCATATGCCAGGTACCATTCAAAGTGCTTTGCATATATTATCTCATTTAATTTTCATGGTAACTCTCTGCAAGGTTATCATCGATTAACAGCAGAAGAAATGCAGCACAGGGTGACGAGTACTTTACTGAAGGAGTAACCAGGCAAACTTTAACTTGTTTTGCTATTGTCAGGAGCTTTAGGACTAACTGTGTGCTGGTCTCCTTCATGAAGCATACATTAAGTGCTCAATAAATGTCAGGTAAGTGCTTCACAGAGCTCACCTTGTTTAATCCCAGCAAGTCCTCTAGGTTGGTACTATCATGAGCCCCAAATTATACAAGAAAAAACAGATTTGGCAAAGCTAACTATCTTGACCAAAACTGCAGAGCTAATATGTGGGAGACTTACTCCAGAGCCAGTACAACCTTAACTGCCTTAAAAGTGACTGTGAAAAATAAAAAATTAAAAAAAAAAAAGTGACTCTGAGTTAAAAGGAAGAATAAAAGTCTGCTCAGATGACTAGAAAAAGGGGAAAAAAGGAAAACTGACCAGGGGGGAAATTAAAACAGCCAAGGACAAAAAAGGTATCTAAGGGAAAAGCACTAACGTGGAAGACCCACCCTCTATGCAGCAAACCAGCAGGCAGTGACAGGTTCTCCATCTGCTCCAAAACACCCTCTTGTCACTCAGAAAATAAATGACAAGCAGCACCAACTTTTCCACAATGCAGAACCAACTGCCAACCTGGCAACAGGGCTGAAAACCCAACAAAACTCATTCCCATGCTCTGATTACCCAATGATAAGACGTGCATGGCAATCTTTAAGAATCTTTGACCTCCTCAGGATATCAGGACAAGATGTTCTACAAACCAGTGATCTGAGTGGAGAAGGGAATGGTGGGGAGAAGGAAAGTAAATATTTATAAATGATTTGTTGTCATCCCAGGGCAAGAAATACACTTGTAAAATACGAGAACTGAGCAGAACTTGAACTCATCTTGGATCTCATCCAAATGGAATCTCTCCAATTCTTAATGTATATGGTTGAATATAGGTCCAATGAAGAAAAAAAATCCTTTAAAAATCACTGAAAATTCCCCAAATCAAACCAAAAAGGAACAGTAATTTCCCCAAACTTCTTTTCCCAAAGAGAACCAGCTTTAGCTCTTACATGTATACATATCACTTTGTGGTACTTATTATTAAACATACTTACTATCTCTAGGATAGTAAATAAAGTACCAGAAAAGGGGGGGAAATGATGTTTTTCTTCCTGGAGAGCACTTGCTATACAAATCATTGTTCTTATTCTCTTAAAGCTACAAAGAGTCTACTAATTCAATCCCTTGTTTCTTCTAGAATGAACCGAGTCTTTACTCTGCACGTTGTGTTATATATAGCTTTCTGACTCAGAAAAGGATCATTCTTCCAAATGAAGCTCAACTCATACCACTGAGTTTTCTCAAATTTTATGACAAACTATAATACATAGTCTTAATATCTACTGGAATCAAAGCAAGATTTTTTAAAAATGATAACTCACTAAGATATAATTCACATATTGTAGTGTTCACTCATTTAAAATTTACAATTCATTAATTTCTAGTATATTTCAAAGTCATGAATCAATCACCATTCTCTACATAACATTTTCAATACTCCCATGAAAAACCTTATACACATTAACAGTAATTCTCTATTTCTCTCCTCCCTCAGCTCCTCAGTTCAGTTCAATTGCTCAGTTGTGTCCGACTCTTTGCGACCCTATGAATCACAGCACGACAGGCCTCCCTGTCCATCACCATCTCCCAGAGTTCACTCAGACTCATGTCCATCGAGACCATGATGCCATCCAGCCATCTCATCCTCTGTCATCCCCTTCTCCTCCTGCCCCCAATCCCTCCCAGCATCAGAGTCTTTTCCAATGAGTCAGCTCTTCGCATGAGGTGGCCAAAGTCCTGGAGCTTCAGCTTTAGCATCATTCCTTCCAAAGAAATCCCAGGGCCGATCTCCTTCAGAATGGACTGGTTGGATCTCCTTGCAGTCCAAGGGACTCTCAAGAGTCTTCTCCAACACCACCATTCAAAAGCATCAATTCTTCGGTGCTCAGACTTTTTCACAGTCCAGCTCTCACATCCATACATGACTACTGGAAAAACCATAGCCTTGACTATAGCCTTAAAACAGACCTTAGTCGGCAAAGTAATATCTCTGCTTTTGAATATGCTATCTAGGTTGGTCATAACTTTTCTTCCAAGGAGTAAGCGTCTTTTTATTTCATGGCTGCAGTCAGCTCCTAGAAACCAGAAATTTATCTTCTGTTTCTATAGATTTGCCTATTCTGGACACTTCATGTACAAGCAATGATATAATATGTGGTCTTTTGTATCTTGTTTCTTTCACTTAGTATAATGTTTTCCAGATTTTTCTACAATTCAGCATCAATACACTTTACTCCATTTTATGATTAAATAACATTTCATTGCCTGGATATACCACATTTCATTTATCCATTCATCAGTTACCATTTCTGCTTTTTGACTATTATGAATAATGCTACTAGGAACACACAGGTGTACAAATCTTTGTGTGAACATATATTTTCATTTCTGTTCATTATGTGCCCAAGGTTAGAAGTGCTAGGTTATATGGTAACTCTATGCTTAACTTTTTTGAAGAAATGCCAAACTGCTTTCTAAAAGTGCTGAACCACTTTACATTCCCACCAGTGACATATGAAAGTTCCAATTTCTCCAGATCCTTACCAACATTTGTTATTGTCTTTTTAATTACTACCATTCTGGATATGAAATGGTATCTCACTGCAGTTTTTACTTGCATTTCCCTAATGACTAATGGTGCTGGGCACCTTTTCATGTGTAGGGGAGAATGTTCATTCCTTTATACAGTAGTCAGAATAGAGCCTACTGGCAAGTATTTGTCAGAGGGGAAATTATTTTCTATACTTTAGGATGCTTCATAAATGTCCATAACATGATTCAATAGTCAGTTGAAGCCTTTTGGTTCTTCTTTTGAGAGGTGGTTAGGAGGATTCATGCACAGGGATAATAGTCAAGGAAGTTTGGGACAAAAAGAACGGAAGTTGTGGACAGTGCTCTGGGGAGTTGCTGAGATGGATTCCAAATCTGGAAATTTTAAGGTTAGGGCTGTGAACATGGTCATGTTCTAGGCATTGACGAACTTCTGCTCTGGACAAAGACTACTTTGCTTCCCTACCCCATGAACATGGTTAAAATTAGAAATAACTTGGCAGCTTACAGTGATGGCCCCAGTGGCCAGAATATACATGCTCATAAAGCCACATACTACCTAAATATTGGAAGAAATATGGACAGAGCTAGATATACTCTTGCCTGGAAAATCCCATGGAAGGAGGAGCCTGGAAGGCTGCAGTCCATGGAGTCGCTGTGGGTCGGACATGACTGAGCGGCTTCACTTTCACTTTTCACTTTCATGCATTGGAGAAGGAAATGGCAACCCACCCCAGTGTTCTTGCCTGGAGAATCCCAGGGACCGGGGAGCCTGGTGGGCTGCCATCTATGGGGTCGCACAGAGTTAGACATGACTGAAGTGACTTAGCAGCAGATATAACCCTGCAGAGACAAATCAGTCCTTGACCTTTTCTCATGGAACTGTGGGAAGTTGGGTCCTTCTCTAAGTAGGTGATAGCTAATGGAAAAGAATACAATGCTATCCCCCAAGTATATTCAGAAAGAAACTAAATTCCACTAACCCACACTAATTACACATGTCTTTTGGAAAATGGCAAAGAAAAATGCCCCCCACCCAAAATCTCTGTGTAAATGTTCCTTCTTTGGTTTTCCCAAAATTAGAGGTTCTCCAATTCATTTTATACCAGCAAAATCTTTTTCATGAAATAAATCTTACACAGATGTGACACATATAAGGCATTACACATATAACAATATTAGTACTTATTAGTTGTCTAAGTTCAAATGCATATAACAAATTCATATATTGCCAAATCAAATGCTAAGAGTTCAAGGTAACACTATAAGCCTCTAACGTGTTCAAGCTGCATACTGGTGATAATTACTACAGTTTCATAAACAAAACTGTGTTAAGAAATGGAATTAATATCAAACAACAGTCCTAATAAGACACTCATGAAAAACACTTTATCACTGTTGTAAATCTCTAAACTGTAACTGGTATAAATTATTACACTGCCCCCTACCCTGGCACTTCCCTGTCTCTCTCTGTCTCTAGTGTGCACGCACGCACGTGCACACACACACACACATACAGACAAATACACAGGTTTGAATTCTATTCTCACCAGTCTGAGTTTCCTTCTGACATCATGATTAGGTTACTGATGATGAACAACTTCTTTCCTACTTAACATGAACTGAGTACCACTGATGTGATAGGGACTACAGTGAATCCATAATCAGATCATTAGTCCTGATCACTGTCCAGCAGATACATAATCTAAGTTAATTGAGATCTCCTATTTGGAAAATCCAGTTCCCACTGTTAGGTTTAGAACACCATTACTACTGAGCAGAGTTTGCTAATAACAGAAAAAGTCTGAGCAGCCTGCCAGATGGAAGCGGCTGTCCTTAATCCCTTCAAGCAGGTGATTCAGCTCTTTTACTGAGCCCGGGCTCAGAAAAGGTCAGGGATTTATTTGCAATTGCTGTATCCTTATAATCTCCAGAAATAATCTCTCATTAAATATCTACTAGGCTTGCATTATTCCCTTAATTTGACTGGCAATGAGTTGTTGCAGGGCCGGTACCTCCTAGGCCAGACACTCACCGTCTGGCAGCTAAGGCCTGGACTGGCTTACCTCTCTCTCAGCCATGAGTTCAGCTCTGTCTAGGTTTATGCAAAGGGCAGGCCAAACGGTTGTCAGATAATGAATATTCACAGAGCCCACACAACACCCAGGCTGACCTACCAAGTTAGAAAAGGGCCATCCTCTTAAGTCATGTCAACTTTTGAAGCGTATTTGTCTGTTTTTAGATGAAGTTAAGGGCCAGGGTCACACAAAGCTATTTTCTCAAAGTTTTATGGGGAACAGAAGGACATGGGACAGGCAGCTTGACTCTCAGTCAACCTGGAGATTCTTAGGGCCAAAGCGGGAGGAGGATGTCTAGCAGACTATTTGGTCTCTGCTTACCATGCCCAGGGTATGAACTCTGAGAAGAGGGAAACAGGTTAGATCCAGGAACTGACTGCTTTACTGCAATGAGCTTAAAACAGCAATATACTTTAAGGATCAGTCAAATTGTTTAAAAGGAGGCTGGTGGGTCAGCTATACACATGGATTTTAACATAACCTTCAATGCCCTGTTCTGCAGCCTCTGGTACCCTTATGTTACCTCATATGAAGCTTTCCTTGGCCCTTAAAAAAAAAAGCAGCAGCAGCAGCATGTAGGTGATGGTAAAGAGTGAAAGCTATAATAAAATCATGAACTTAACCTTTGGCACTTCCCTTCTTTCTTATCTCCCACATCCAAGTTATTCCCCTCAGTTCTACCGCCTAATGCCATCTTAACTTTATCTAGTTCTCTCTGCCTTCACCACACCACCCTGGTCCTGGACCCCACATCTGTTACCAGGACAGCTGCAAGGCCCTCCCCACTGGTCTCCTTGGCTCACACCTCCTCTGGCTCCCTCCAATCTGCCCTCAACCCTTCCCCTCAACCCTGTAGTCCCCATGACCTTGACAAAATCAGATCACATCACCTCTCTGTCTAAAATCATTCAATGGCACCCAACTACTCTTGGAAGCATAACCCTGGCCCCTAAAATGGCCCACACAGCCTTGCATGGTCTGGCTCCAGCTTGGTCTCATGGCCCTCTCGCAGGCCTCAGCATCCCAAACACATTGGCTTCCTCTCAGAGAATCCAATTAACCACACTTTTTTCTCAGCCTTTGCACAAGCTTTGTTTCACCCCTGGGAGCCCTTTGGCCCATGTGACTCCAAATTCTCAGGTCTTCCCCTTCAAGTATCATCTCCTGCGAAAAAGCTTCTCTGACCCCTCCACCTAGGTTGACGCCTTCCTTAACCTCTCCATCAGAGTATGCGGCATGAGTACAAGCTTACACTTATTTGTACAGTCCTGCAAAAGATGTCTATCTACCAAGCTGGATATGCATTCATAAAGACAATAGTCCATGTATAACTTTACTGATTTATTGTTATTACTACTAAAACTCTGTCATCCACTGTCCACCATAATGCTGGAAATGAAGTAGAAGCATGTAACTTTTCATTTGGTGTAACTTCCTTCTCAACACATAGATCTGTAAAGTGGTGACTGAATGGTAGGAAGAGCGGCAGAGGGGCAGTGTGGCAGAGGCAAAGTGACCTTTCAAACTGCAAGTGATGTAAACCTTGAAAGCAGATAGCTCCTCCACTTTTCCATCTTTTGTGAGGATAAAAGGTTAAATAAAGAAATGAATGGCTTAATCTAACCACTTCCTTCCTTCCTGTATCAATTCAAACAGGTATTACCAAGCAGTGCAGCCCTAAGAGTCAGTCCCAGAGAAGGGAAAAACAGAAACTATGCAAGCCAAGACATAGAACAGAGGAGACAAAACCAAGTTTAGGTTTCCTGGACACTTTTATTAATAGAAATCCTTTGCTTGCACATACTAACCAGGCCATCTAAACAGTCAGACAGGACTTCCCTGGTGGTACAGTAGATAGGAATCCACCTGCCAATGCGGGAGACACGGGTTCAAGTCCTGGACCAGGAAGATCCCACATGCTGTGGAGCAACTAAGCCTGTACCACAACTACTGAGCCCTCACTCTAGAGCCTGTGCTCTTCAGTGAGAAGCTGCCATAATGAGAAGCCTGCAAACCACAATGAAGAAGTAGTCGCCGCTCACTGCAACTGGAGAAAGCTCGAGAAAGGCAATGAAGAACCAGTGCAGCCAAAAATAAAAATAAATAAATTCATTTAAAAAAAAAAAAAAACAGTCAGAGAGGCCTGAGGGTAGAGAAAGCTCTAGAAAACAAGAGCATTCACCTCCAAAATTTGTGCCACTCACTCTTGAGGTCCCAAAGTCTCTCTTATAAGAATCACTGACTAGGTGCTGCCCGTCTCCAAATCCGTAGTATTCAAAGCAACCAGAAACTAGGTAAGAAGTGGCCAAATCACCAGTTCTGAATAGAAGGGACCTTTTCACAGCATAGGCTGACTGATGGACATATACTCTGAAAAAAAACCGACACTTTGAGATATGTCCCAAAGTTACCCCAGACATGCCTCCCAGGAATTCTAACAGACATCAGACCTCAGACCTCTCCTCAAAAGGAGAGGAACTAACTTACCTGAATTGAGCTCAACATGAATTAGATGGAATTAACAGTTTCCTAAAGCTGGTGTTTGACAGATTTTTTTCTTTATTCAACTTTTCTTTGATTAAAATATATATATATATATATATATAAAACTTTCAAGTTATTTTTTTTTCCATGGGAGAAATGGAATTTTCTGGAAATAAAAACAAGAGAACTGAGGTAAAGGAAGTTCCTGCTGTGTTTCCAATGCTGATGGATACAGGAAGTTGTCTGGAGTTGCTGAGACCAGCCCACTATTTTATGGACAGTTCCTGGGGCACGTTCTCACCACAGAAATTTACTCACTTTCCCTATGTGACTTGCTCTTTAAAGCCTGGCCTGCCTTGCTCCTTCTGAATTTAATCAATTTCAGCACCATTAAAAGCCATGAAGAAAAACACCCACACTAAACTGAATACAAAATCCCATCTGGAGAAGAGATTTCCATTTGGCTCACACACTCAGAGGGGCTCACATCCTTTTCCTCAGAATGTGAAGCCCCAGAGTTGCCAGGGCTTCCTGGCTGTGAAGCTTCCAGTGGGGTCCAGACGAGGTGTGAGTTCTCAACTTGGGCAATTACCCAGAGCCAGTTTTAATCCCAGATCAGCTCCCCAAACCTGTGACCCATTTCACTTCACTGCCAACTGCCCTCTATTCTGTTCCCTGGCTGGTAGGTACTCAGGGAACGCAAATGAACTTTAATATTAACTGATGTAACACTGACAGAAGCTGTATATACTGGAAAGAGAACAATGAATTTTAAGGCCAGACAAATCTGGCTTAGACGCCTGTCTCTGCCACCTCTGGCCATTATGCTCTTAGGCAAGAAGCTTCACCTTCCTCACCTGTGTGGTGTGGTAATTCACCTTAATGCTACAAAGGTCAAATGAAATGCAGAGCAACTGAGACTTGCTAGTATTCGGTAAATGGTCATTACCAGTACTATGATTATTAGGATATAGTAACTATTCTGAAAGAGATGAGCATACCAGACCACCTGACCTGCCTCTTGAGAGACCTGTATGCAGGTCAGGAAGCAACACTTAGAACTGGACATGGAACAACAGACTGGTTCCAAATAGGAAAGGAGTATATCAAGGCTGTATATTGTCACCCTGCTTATTTAACTTATATGCAGAGTACATCATGAGAAACACTGGGCTGGAGGAAGCACAAGCTGGAATCNATGGCAAAATGAGTACAGTATTGTAAAGCAAAACAAACTAAAAAAAAAAAAAATTAAAAAAAAAAAAAAAGATGTAACGGGACATGCAGACTCAGGAGATATGCATTAAGGTGGCCACATTCCTGCCCAGGGAAGACTCTTGTTCTCTGTAATAACAAAGGGCAAAATCAGTGACACTGGTGCGATCACCTCCTTAGTAAAGAAGCGTAGGGAGCAACAAGCAGGACTTCGTTCTTCTCTGCTATTCTTACTCCTGTTTTATCCTTCCCTTCACTACTGGTTACAAATGTGACTAATGAGAGAAAACTCAGTGTCACTGCTGCATATTCTTCACATTCCAGGAACAAACCCAGGTAAGGTTCCTGATGGCAGCAGGATCCATGGTTGAGCAGCCCATACCATTGGCAAAAAAAGCAGATTGGGATTTGAATTTAGTATGTAGGGCTTAACTTAACCAAGAATACAGAAGACTTCTAGGGAGAAAACTAAAATGCTAACAGAGGTGTGAATAAATGGAAAGACATTCAGAGTTCTTGAAGGAGGTGACTTAGCACTATAAAAGTGTCAATTTTTTCAGCTGCATATAAATCAATGCAGTTAGAACGCTTTTTCACACCATACACAGAAATAAAGTGACTTAAAGATTTAAATATAAAGACATGACACCATAAAACTCCTAGAAGAGAACATAGGCAAAACATTCTTTGACATAAATTGTAGCAATATTCTCTTAGGTCAGTCTCCCAAGGAAAAAGAAATGAAAGCAAAAATAAATGAATGGGACCTAATCAAATGCACAAGCTTCTGTACATCAAGGAAATGATAAACAAAACAAAAAGACAATCTATGTACTAGAAGAAAATATTTGCTAATGATGTGACCTGCAAGGGCTAAATTTCCAAAATACACAAACAGTTCATATAACCCAATAGCAAAAAAAAGGTGGGGGTGGGAGTGAGGGTAGGGAGGAGGGACAGAAGACCTAAATAGACATTTCTCCAAAGAAGACATAATGTCTCCAAAGAAGAGATACAGATGGCTAAGATTTATATGTAAATATGCTCTACATCACTAATTATTAGAGAAATACAAATCAAAACTACAATGAGGTATCACCTCACACCAGTCAGAATGGCCATCATCAAAAACTCTACAAATGATAAATGCTGGAGAGGATGTAGAGAAAAGGGAACCTTCCTACAGTGTTGGTGGGAATGTAAATTGGTCCAGCCACTACAGAGAATACTGTGGAGGTTCCTTATAAAACTAAAAATAGAGTTATCATATGACCCAGAAATTCCACTCCTGAGGATATATCCAGGAAAGACAAAAACTCTAATTCAGAAAGATACATGTACCTCAATGTCCACAGCAGCACTGTTTACAATAGCCAAGACATGGAAGCAACCTGAATGTCCACTGACAGAGGAATGGATAAGGACAAAGTGGTACATATATACAATGGAGTATTACTCAGCCATTTAAAAAATACTGCCATTTGCAGCAACATGAATAGACCTAGAGAATACCATACTAAGTGAAGTAAACCAGAGAAAGACAAATATTATATGATATCACTTACATATGGGATCTAAAAAAATAATACAAATGAACTTATTTATGAAACAGAAACAGACTAACAGACATAGAAAACAAAATTATGGTTACCAAAAGGAAAAGCTGGAGAAGGGATAAATTAGAGGAGTATGGGATCAACTATATACAGGCTAGATAAACAACAAGAATTTACTGTATAGCACAGAGAACCATATTCAGTATTTAGTTATAAATACTAAAGAATCTGAAAAAGACTATATGTGTGTATATTTATATATATATATATATCAGTTCTATACATATATATAAAACTGAATCATTTTGCTATACACCTGAAATTAACATAGTACTGCAAATCAACTATCCTTCAATAAAAAAATTTTCAATTTAAAAAAGTATGTGTTACTTGTAAAGCATACTATGAGAAACAACATTCAAGAGTAAACCATTATTAATAATATTTTAAAGTGTCAATTTTCTGCCAATTAACCTGCATACTTCAATGCAATCCCAAATGAAAATTCCAAATTTTTGAGGAAATTATCAAACTTTCAATGGCACCCCACTCCAGTACTCTTGCCTGGAAAATCCAATGGACGGAGGAGCCTGGTGGGCTACAGTCCATGGGGTCGCTAAGAGTTGGACACGACTGAGTGACTTCACTTTCACTTTTCACTTTCATGCATTGGAGAAGGAAATGACAACCCACTCCTGTGTTCTTGCCTGGAGAATCCCAGGGATGGGGGAGCCTGGTGGGCTGCCGTCTATGGGGTCGCACTGAGTTGGACACGACTGAAGCGACTTAGCAGTAGCAGATGCTATAATTTATGTAGAAGGATAAAGGTTCACAATCAGCTAAGTCAACTGTTGAAAAGCAAAGAGAGGAGACTTAAACTACCAGATATTAAGACTTGCCTCAAAGTCATCATATTAAATCCAGAGAGGTATTAGCACAAGAACAAACAGACCAGACCAAGGAAATAAAGAGCTCAGAGACAGAGCTTAGATATGCCAACCTAATACACAAGAAAGCTGGTATCACAAGTAAAAGAGGGAGAGAATAGACAGCTACACACGTTGTTGGGAAAAGTGGCTTTTTAAAACAAAATTGAATCCTTATGAAACACCATATATAGCAATAGATATCAACTGGGTTAGAAACCTAAGTGTGAAAGACAAAATCATGAAGCCAATAATGAAAGAAAATGTAGGTGTAGGTGCACATCTTTGCAACTTGGGTCAGGAAGGCCTCTTTGAAAACACAACTTGAAAATCACAAACCAGAAGGCAAAAAAAAAAAAAAAAAAATCTAATTTATAAAAAGTAAAGCTTTACATTCAAGGAAAGATATCAAACATAATATCAAATGTTAGATGGCAAAATAGGAAGATGTATTTAAAATCTATAACAAGAAATTAATATCTAGACTATAGAAGGAATTTTATAAATCATCAATAAAAAATGCTGCAATAGAAAAATGGGCAAAGGACACAAATAGGCAAAAAGCAGAAGAGGATACCCAGTAAACTCATCAATTATCAGAGAAGTACAAATTAAAACAAAGAGCTACCATTTTATATCTACTAGATTGGTAAAAAATCACAAAGCTGAATATAATAGCAATAGCTGACAGGAATGAGGAAATCGTCATGTTGGGCTGGGGGAACTGTGAACAGGCTACTTATTCTAGGTCACAAAGGTGAGAGCTTTCCTTCAAACCAAGCACACACACATCCTTTGACTAACCAGAAACTCTCCTGGAGGGTAGACCTCAAGGAGAGTCTCACAAGGGGACCTGTGTGGAGATGTCCACTGTGGTACGGTAATGGTGATGAACAGCAGGAGGGCATCCCTGCACAGTGGTACACACTGTGGACCATGCAGCAGTCAGAAGCCACTGTAAGTGTACAGAGGAATATGAGCGGCTCCCAACACAACACTGAAGGAGCATGGCAGCATTCGGAACCCAGCGGACACTTGTATACCTGAAAACACAGGTAGGTATGAGACTGACCGTCCAAGAGTACATGTTAAAGACACACATCAGAACAGTGTGAGGGAGGAGAGCAACAGGACATGGGGAAAGAATTCCAAGGGCATGAGTGAATAAACACAAGAAGGAGGGAGGGAGGGAGGAGTCTGGGACAATCACACACGGCAAATCGGGGAGGATGATTCAATCCTTCTCTCTGTACCTGAGATCCAAACAGAGAAGAAAGAGGAGGGGGCAAAGGCTCTGCAAAGAAAGGTGCAGATATTTGTCTGCTGGCAACCTCTCCCTGGCACTGGGCCACCTGGAAAACACCAGCAGCTGCCAGACATTGTGTATGGCCCTGTCTTATATCCCACAGACACAGTAAGCCCTTCAAGAGAAAAGCAACAAATTCAGCACTGTCCCCAGAGGAATTCCCTTTTGCTACCTGTCTCTTCAAACATTCTGGTTCTGTGATTAAAATGTTGGCACTCAAATACCCACCAAAATATTTTCTAGAAAGGAAAATGCTAGACATTTGGAAGTTGGCTATCAGAGGTGAAAAGCACGATGTCCAGCTCTTAAACTCCTGTCAGACTGACTTTTTTCCTTTAAAAAAGTTCTGATGGTCCTATAAACACTTGCAGAACAACCAGACCCTGGGCAATAGTGCTTCCTGTGGTGATGAGTGCTATAGTGGGTGTGCAGTGAAGCTGCAAATTACAGCCAGGAGGAATAAGAAAGGGACAGCACTCTGGAGAGGAGGCGAGGCAAGGCAAGATGAAGCCAAGGCCTGTGTGATGGTTAGAGGGGATTATAATGTCAAAGGACAGGAGGAAGCACCAGTCCAGAACACTTCTCTGGTTTTTCCAGCTTGGAAATTAATGAATAGAACATCTCTTAGGATAGCAATACCCTAGAAAAATAGTTTCTGTGAAAAGTGCTCCTGGAAAAGTGGTCAATACATTTAACATCTTTTTCTCTCCCACTTCCTAAATGAAAGGTTAAGCAACTGAAGAATCACTGGAGACTCGAGGCAGCCAACTCTCTGTGCCCTGTGGGTAACAGGATGCCAAAAGCAAAATGTTCAAGTGTCTCATTTCCCAAAATGGAACTTTCTGCACTGCCCTTTTCCTAGGGAGGTAGAAAATCTTTTGTGGTTAACAGCAAAGACATTAGAGTCAGACAGCACTCAGATTAAATTACATCTCCTGAGTTTACCAACCTCAACTTCCTAATCTACAAAGTAGGTTAAGAGCACCTACCTCACCCAGCACTGTAAGCATTAAATGAGCTAATGTGCATAAAATACGGTGAAACACTGTAAGCAGTTGATAAATGCTACCTATTAATAGCTATTATTATGAAATACATACCCTCTGTTGACAATTCAAAGTCTAAAGAATATTTAAAGTAGAAGGTCAGCGTCTTGCAGTAATCTATCCTCTATCCTGCGGAGAAGGCAATGGCAACTCACTCCAGTACTCTTGCCTGGAAAATCCCATGGACAGAAAAGCCTGGTAGGCTGCAGTCCAGGGGGTCACTAAGAGTCGGACACAACTAAGCGACTTCACTTTCACTTTTCACTTTCATGCACCGGAGAAGGAAATGGCAACCCACTCCAGTGTTCTTGCCTGGAGAATTCCAGGGATGGAGGAGCCTGGTGGGCTGCAGTTTATGGGGTCGCACAGAGCCGGACACGACTGAAGCAACCGCAGATGCAGCAGCAGCATCCTCTATCCTGAGTAACAGCTTGCTGATAAATGTATTTCCAGACTTTTTTTCTATCAATATATCTAGACAAGTCAAATAATTTATTTTAATAAATGCACCATTCCATGATCTGAATTTTCAAAAGCTCAATGAACAGTATATGGGGGCACTGCTTCTGCAAATGTATCAAGATCTCTCTCATTCTTTTTCTTTTTGGTTTTAAGTGCTTTTTTAAAATTTTTATTTTCTTACTGAATAATACTTGCTTTATAGAATTTTGCTGTTTTCTGTCAAACCTCAACATGAATCAATCATAGGTATACATATATCCCCTCCCTTCTGAACCTCCCTCCCATCTCCCTCCCCATTCCACCCTTCACCCCTCTAGGTTGATACGAGCCCGTTTGAGTTTCCTGAGCCATACAGCAAATTCCCGTTGGCTATCTATTTTATATATGGTCTCTCATTCTTTTTAAAGGCTACATAGTATTCTACGATACTTTTAATAAACTTCCTACTGAACATTTGGATTGTCTCTAGCTCTTCACCTATTATTATTAATGCTCTGGTGAACTTTTTTTTTTCTTTTTTTTTTTTTTTTTACAGAAACATCTTTGTGCTCCAGTCTATTCTTTAGGATAAATCACTAGGTCAAATGATATTTACTTATTATTATTATTATTATTAATACTTGGGGAGTTTTTTTTTTTTCTTTTTAACTTATTTTATATTAGAGTATAGGTCTTCTCCGGTGGCTCAAATGAATCCGCCTACAATGTGAGAGACCTGGGTTCGACCCCTGGGTTAGGAAGATCCCCTGGAGGAGGGCATGGCAACCCACTGCAGCATTCTTGCCTGGAGAACTTCCATGGACAGAGGAGCCTGGCAGGCTACATACAGTTCACGGCGTCGCAAAGAGTAAGACAGGACTGAGTGACCAAGCAAACCACAGCACACAGTTGTGTACATAGACATGCATCCATTCTTTTTCAGCATGAATTCTTTGGGCTTCCTAGGTGGTGCTACTGGTAAAGAACCCACTTGCCAATGCAGGAGATGTTTGAATTCTTTTTCAAATTCTTTCACCATTTAGGTTGTTACATAATATTAAGCAGAGTCCCCTGTGCTATATAGTAGGTTCTTGTTGATTGCCCATTTTAAATACAACAGTGTGTACACATCAATCAAAGGATGTTTACTTTTTAAAGGCTTCCAGTACCTATGTCCTAAAGCCCTTACAGAATGGTACAACCAGCTGGCATGCCCACCAGCAGAATCCTTGACATCTTTCATATCTATTAGCACTTATCTCAAGGAGAGAAAAGCAGGTTTGTAAGGTCAAAAGTTACAGGCAAGCTTCTGGTCTGGGGACAGGGGTGGGGGCGGTTCTCAATTCATATTCGGTTCTCAATTCAACCCCCACAGTTCTGGGTCCTTTATAACAGACATGGGTTGTAGGCTGGGGCATGGGGTGGGCATCTACCTTCTCACGTCCCGAGGGTTGGCTGATCTCCCTGCAGGTAAACCACCATGCTCTCATTTTATGAGCACTTTTGAAATCATCAATCAAGGTGCATTATTATACTCTGGGTGGGCCCAAGCGAGACCATCTTGATGCTATCTTTCTTGGGAATCTGGACCTTCACAAGAGTGAGGCAAGGACTAAAAAATTCTATGGACTTTATGATCCTGCAAGTATCATCCAGAGGACCCTTTCTCGTTGGTTCTCAGGTCTCCAGAACTGTCTGGCTTTCAAGCCTTGGTTCTTCAGCTCTTCCTTAGTTTGAATTACCCTGAGGACATTTTTAATATTGTTTTTGCTATGGCTATTTTAGGACAAGTTAGCCAGAGCTGATTTCAGATATTCTAAAGCAATCCCACCTGATACAGAGGGGGGGAAAAATGACTTGTTTCTTTGAATATTTACTTGAAAAAAATTTTCCCTTGTTCAATTCCTGAGGGGAAAAAAGAAACAACAAAAAAATAGTTTTCCTTCCCTAAGGCCTCTGAACTTACCAATAGCAACCATTCCAAATTACTTAATATTTTATTTAAAACTTCTGATAAAATCTGTATTTTTGAAAGAATGAAAGAAGGAAAATCTCTGCTCCATAATGGATTTCACACACACATAAAATGGCTCATCCTTTTGTCCACAAGAAAAGGCACTGTTTCACTGACTTTTCTGACAATACTAGAATTCATGGGAGGGCTACCTTGGAATCTTTTTCCAAATGGATTTTACAAAAGCAAATCTGAGGCAAGGGGACAGAATTTCCTTTGTACTCTGGTAGCAACGTGGAAGGAATTTGTTTTTTCCCCTCTGCACCAAGGAGATAATCAGCCCAAACACTTAGCAAACGCAGTTCCATTTTAATCCCATCATCTTTACAAGGTTACAGGTGCCCTTGGAAACCACAATTAACCAGAGTACTCAGAGAGCCAGTGGCGGGAGAAACGTGCTGTATAATGCTACAGAGGCTGCCCAGGGCCACTCCCATCAAAACGGAATATTATTACAGAGTTCACCGTCTCCACTCATAACTCTCCAGAGCAGCAACAAGGAACACAGCGTTAGTTACTAAGTGATCACTAAGATGGTTCTTGCCTCTTCAAGCCTCTGAGTGAGACCGTGTGGGAGGCAAAGTCAATTCTGGCTTCCCACAGGTCAGAGTGCTGGGGGAGCTGGGTATTATTGGATTAAGTGACTTTTAAGTGGTGGCTGGAGCTACATTCTTAAGACAACACAGGATTAACTGAGATAATGTACATAAAAATTCTTTGCACAGTGTGAAGGGTTATACAGTGCAAGATGTCATCACAGCCATGCCCGTCAGGCTCATTGACTGTCCTGACATGGTATATTAGGGCAGAAGCAGCTCAGACTGCACTGGGGGAATGGGGCCAACCCAATGTGCCCACAGCACCTCCTGGTGGTTCTTCCCCAGAATGGCAACTTCACCAGGCCCAGGCCCACACCCAGCTGAAGGAAAAGTATCTAAGCAACATACTTACTCCCTTCGCTCTGGCTGTCTTTGTTTGAGTTGTAGACCTGGAAAACAGAAATAACATTTACTTGTGTGCATTTTATACCACCCAACAGGTTCACTCTAGAAAACCATTACCTTCTCCTTTTGCTTAGTGTGTGCTAGAAAATGGAAGGCAATTTCTGGCCCCCAAATGGAAATTTCTTCTATTATTACTCACTTCCTAATATTTACTTTGGGAGAAGGTGATGGCACCCCACTCCAGTACTCTTGCCTGGAAAATCCCATGGACGGAGGAGCCTAGTAGGCTGCAGTCCAGGGGGTCGCTAAGAGTCAGACACGACTAAGCGACCTCACTTTCACTTTTCACTTTCATGCACTGGAGAAGGAAATGGCAACCCACTCCAACGTTCTTGCCTGGAGAATCCCAGGGATGGGGGAGCCTGGTGGGCTGCCATCTATGGAGTCGCACAGAGTCAGGCACGACTGAAGCGACTTAGCAGCAGCAGACTTAGCAATATTTACTTCAGCTGTTCAGAGAACCACCTCTGGAGCTTTACTGTTAAAAAAAAAAAGGCATATACTTCCTTTAAAAAAAAAAACTAATATGTGTATATAAACTAAAGGGAGAAAAAAATTAATTAGCTACAAATCATTAAGCATTAACTGCATAGCAGGCAACGGCACTAAGCAATTCACACGAATTATCTCAAATTATCTACGCAACAATTCTGTTGGGTAGGAAATGTTAATATCACTGATACACAGATGGAGAATTTGAGGCTAGAGAGGTTAACTAAGGTCTCACAGCTAGTACATGGCAAAGTCTGGACAAAGATACATTACAAACTGTTAAGTGTTAACCCTGGCGCATGGGACCAGTAACTTTTTAGTGTGTATTTAAATGTTATAAGGAGAACATACTACTTTTACGACAAAAAATCCTTAAGTGATTTATACAAATCATAAAAGGGAGTGAGTCCCAACATAAAACAGACAATGGCACACTGGAAGAGCTGGCAAGCTTTTTCTTGTACAGGACTAGATGGTAAACATTTTAGGCTTTTCGAGCTAAGATGCAAAAGCCAAACCAATGATTACACAGGGACTTGAAAAACAAGAGAGACTACACATTTTCACAATTTTTTCCTGACAAAATTCAAATGGAGTAAGCTTTGAAAATACAGGTAAAATACTCCTCACAGGTGAAAAGAAATCTTATTGTTTTATGGCTGTCTTTTTGGGAGATGCTTGGCTTGGTTCTTCCAGGGGTTATACAGCTGGTTCTCAACTGTTAAGAGTGGCCATCACAACCACTGGGAGTATCTTTTCTCAGGAGTATAACTTTCTGAAATACAGATAAGACTAATGAGAAAAACAGAATTTTTATAGAGGGAGGCTAGCACTTAGCTTAAATAGATTTCAAAGTGTTTCCTATCACTGAGTCAATGCCAAATGTTCACTTGTAAATACCACGTTGAGCTCATGGGCTACAAAAAACAGGTAGCCAGTTGGATTTGGCCTGCAGGGCAGCAAATCCCTGATATGCTGACATTAAGTAAGATGATAAAACCTCTGATTTAAAAAAAAAAAAAAAAATCGTAGCTCCAAAATCTTTCTTGGTGCTTATGATCCTATAGATATGAAAAGGCATAGGATGAAGTTGGTGATAACAAAAAAAACAAGGATATTCCCAATGATTGTAATGGTCACTGTTGGTTGAGAACCACTTATTTAACCCTTAGAGAAACAGAGCCAAGCAACTCTGAAAAGAGAGCCATGATATCCTAAGGGGGCTTCTTACCTGCTAGTAAGTATTGGTGAGACTGATACTTACTGATACTGCTGGTTAAGAGCTAAGCAATAACTCCAACATGGCCCCCAGTTGCCTTGTGTCACTGGGTAAGTCTCTCACCCTCTCTGCATCTAAGCTGCCCTGTCTACAACTTGAAGGAGTCAGCCAGGAAGGTCTTTGAATGGTCAAACAGATACTTTGACAAATCTCCCATTTGTCAAATGGAGATAATCAGGTAATCAAACAATTATTATTCATTTCTCAAAGATTGTACAAAGATACATAGGCACACACTGAAGGTCAGAAAGATGAGGATAACAGGGGTTTCTATATTTCAAGCACTACTGTCTGATGAATGAAAAGGCCTCAGACCAGAGGAGATAAGAATGGGGCAAAGAGAGAAGCAGAAACACAATCCTGCAGAGCCAAATGGGTACAGGTCAGACCAGCGACCCACAGTCAATGGCATGCACTGCAAGTGGACAGGTAGCTAAGGCAAACACAGAGGAAGACACCGTGCTCGGGCAAGTACTTCTTCCGGCCATCCCTGCTCACTTCATTCCTCCCAATAAATGCACACATTCTATTCCAGAGAATCCTGCTCCTGTTTCTAACTGGCAAAATCCAGAAGGAATAGCAAAACAAACAGGGCTTTCAGCCCTCCTTAATTAGGAGGTGAATTTGCACCAAATTACTTTCCTTTAATTGTCTCCTAGAGCTCAGGAGGCCCCTGCCTAGAACACTGAGGCATTCCCCAAACTGCAGAGGAGCGATCAATGAGCCAAAGGTGCCAGGAACATGTGCCGCCGGGTACTCTGAGGGCAGGCCATTAATCTCTGTCTGGTTTGGGTAAATGAGCCAAAGAGAATGAGTTTGAAATGAAGCTAACAAACCATGCCTGCCAGAACGGTATGACTACATGGCCCGACAAGGAAGGCCCGGGTAAGGAAGCAGCCTCATCATCACATAGGCTGGATGGTGGTATGGGAACAGTGCTAAGTGGAAATGGCTTTGTTCACTGGCACTTACCAAGTGCCAGGCATGACATCATCAAATCTTTTTAACCACCTTGTGAATTAGCCACTAGTGTTGTTTGCGTCTTATGGATGTGGAACTGGAGGACAGAGAGGTTACATAGTTTATCCAAGGACAGAGAGCTGGAAGGTGGAACACTGGTCTATCTTGTTGCTGCAGCGAGGTTCCAACTGTCCTTTACTTTTCTAGGCAGTGGCAAATGCACAAAACTACCAGGCTGTACTAGTAGGCTCTGGTATAAATACCTTCCATTCTGGCAGAAGCAAAGGGCATGCAATTTACCCCTTCAGAAATGCTCAGTCTGTTCTGGGAAAACCGTAAGATCTCACAGTTGCCCACTAATGCCAGACTGAGGTTCAGAGACAAGGGCAATTTCCCCAACTAAAAGGTCCCTTTGGCAGTGGCTTCTGCCTTAGGATTGATTAGTAGAGTTATCTCAGGTTTGTATGCCTTCAAGTAAGTCTCTAAGAGACTATGTCTTAAAAAGAATTGAATTCTCCAGGACCAACTCAAGGTGACATGAGTCACTCAACAATTCCTGAGTTATGACTCCAAGGAAGAATGAATCACTCAACACAAAAACACAACAACCTAACTAAAGCTAAAGTCCACCCACCCTGCTTAGCCAGAGTGCTCTAAAACCTGGCCCCATGATCAAGTCTCTTTCGGTCCTCTGGCTTTCTATAGTGCTTTCATTCACGGATGCACTAGTTTCAGCTGACCTCTGTACATGCTGCTGCTGCTGCTGCTGCTGCTAAGTTGCTTCAGTCCGACTCCATGTGACCCATAGACGGCAGCTCACCAGGCTCCCTCATCCCTGGGATTCTCCAGGCAAGAACACTGGAGTGGGTTGCCATTTCCTTCTCCAATGCATGAAAGTGAAAAGTGAAATTGAAGTTGCTCAGTCGTGTCTGACTCTTCACAACCCCATGGACTGCAGCCCACCAGGGCTCCTCTGTCCATGGGATCTTCCAGGCAAGAGTACTGGAGTGGGTGTGCCATTGCCTTCTCCCTGTACATGAGGATTTACTAAATATCCATACCGCTGAATATTTTTTTTCAAGTGTACACTTCTACAGAATACAAACTACAGATTTACTTTATGTTATGAGGGTCCACCTGAGACTCATTATAAAATAATGACAATCGCAATAATGGGTTTAATACAAAAGATGTTGACAAAAGATTTATCGAGTGTAAGACACCACTCTGAGCACTGTAAAATGCATTATCTTGTTTAGTCCTCACACCAACTGAATTGTTCCTGACATATAGATGAGTAAACTGAGGAGAGGTTAGGTCATTTGCTCAAGGTTAGGCAGCTGGAATGGGCAGAATCCAGACAGAACTCCCACAGTCTGTCTCCAAAGCCCAAACTCTTAATAACTAACCACGTGATACCTAAGACATGAGGATGATGATGAAGGTGATAAGATGTCATGGGTAACCAGGGAAGGTGAGTCACTGGCATAAAGAATTTGCCATGAGTCCGAAATGAAATTGGGAATTGCCTTTTGATTCTAGCCTGAAGCATTTACCACTAACCCATGTGACCAGCTGACATCTAACCCAGAAGTAACACTTCATATTCTTTGAACCACAGGGCTCAATTCTGAAGATAAACACCAGGGCAGGAAAGCAGGTCTTTGATACAAATCACAGGATACTGCAATTCTGTGAGACCTCACCCAGAAGCTACAATGGGAATACAATTTAATCAAATCAAAGGAGGGTGAGGAAAGCCTTCATATGTTCCTATTGCATTAAGACGTGATTTTGCAATCAGTTCTGTTCACTGATGGGCCAATTCAATTTACGTGTCCCTAGAGAATTAAGAGAACAGAATTATTTGGGTTCCCAGAATTTTTTCACAGCTGTCCTTTATAACCATTATCCAGGCCTTACCAAAAAAGCACAGAAATTTAACTTTTAAATTAAAGGCATAAGTAAAGCAAGAATTAGACAAAGCAATCTCACTTTTCCCTCTGACACATAGCTGCATTAACACTTGGCCATATCACATTTTGGATCAAAATCTGCACAAAATGAAAGTGCTGGAGAAACAGGTTCATGGACAAATTCACTTAAAACTGCTGTTCTTATCTCAGCTGCATGTGAATTCACATTTAAGCTTTGTCATTCTCAGGTCTCTTCCAAGTAGCTTGGACCATCTAAGCCCCTTCCACCAGGCGGTTCCTCTTATGCGTCCATGTGGAGAAATACAAAACAGAACTACCTGCCCATGCTCCCAGACATTGCCCACGCTGGCTCTACACCATCAGAGACAATTTTTGTCCCTCCTCTCTTGTGACACAATGGATCTACCATCACTAGAGCTTGCTCTTTTAAACTGCCAGGGGTAACAGATTTATGCTCATATGCTGCTTAGGTTCAAAGTCCAGCTCTACCAGTTACCAGCTTTAGAGTTCAATCACTTCACATCTCTAAACCTCAGTCTTACCTAGTCTAAAAGAGGGACATTAATATTCCCCATCTCTTAGGGTCACTGTGAAAATTAAATAAGACAATAGAAAACATTTAACATGGAGGGTAGAATACAAATTCTATGGCCCATAGAGCATTCTGTAAAGATGGTCTTTCATCACCATCAGCGCCCCTCCCCTTTCCTTCTCTTCAGACTTATCCTCTGTGGGATAAATGGCTAAGCACAGGTCTGTGGTTTGAAGGATACAGTGACAGCGACCTCATTAGCCATGCAATTTAACCAAATGAAACTAATTAAAGGACTAAAGCAAAGGACACTTGCAGAGCAATAGTTGTCAATGTGTTTTTAAAACATCAGTTAAACATAAAAGTAACTACTCACCACACATTTTCACCACCAGTTATGTGCCAGACACCACATCCATCATTTACATGAATTATTTTATTTCATCCTCAAGCTTATGGGGTACTACTACTTCCTCCACTTTATACCATCATGTAGATTAAATAAGTTTCCAAAAGTTACAAAAGCCAACAAGTGGGAGAGGGTTCTAGTCTAGATGTATATTCAATCACAACTTCATAGACTCCTCCACCCAGTCCAATGGAAAAAAAAAAAGTTTGGAAATCAACAAAGAACTCAAAAGAAGCTAAGCAGTAACTAAAATGGCAACAACACAATTTCCACCCAGTTTAAACATAACAGTAATTCTATAAACTTCCAATTAATACAAGTATGGCAGTAACCGAAAACCACAACCAGCTGGAGACACTTCCGGATGCTCAAAAAACATCCTTCACAAAACCTAACAGCCAGAGAGAACTGGCAGCGGTGCCCAGGATGGTGCGGTAGACAGATCTGTGAGTAGAGCACCACATATGAATTTAAACAGGCTTAACATAGGCACTTTCAGTAACACCCACGAGAAGCTACTAGTAAGACACCCCTCATTTGTGCACCACCAACCAATAATGGACATGAATTTTTGCATCCAGGAGACCCTCGCTTCTCATATAAATGTTTTCATAGGTCAGCCTTCCAAGGCAAAAGAAATAAAAGCAAAAATAAATAAATAAACAAATGGGACCTAATCAAATTCATTTGTTATTCAGTCACTAAGTCATGTCTGATTCTTTGCAACCCTATGGACTGTAGCATGCCAGGCTTCCCTGTCCTTCACCATCTCCTGGCATTTGCTCAAATTCATATCCATTAAGTCAGTCTGCCAAACTTACAAGCTTGTACAACAAAGGAAACCATTAACAAAATGGAAAGAAAACCTATGGGAGAAGATATTCACAACTGACAAGGCTTAATTTACAAAATATACAGACAGCTCATACAATTCCATCACAACTACACCAAAAAACCAGCCCAATTGGAAAATGGGCAGAAGATATTTAGAAAAGAAGACAAATAGACATTTCTCCAAAGAAGACATACTTTGGCCACCTGATGCCAAGAGGTGACTCAACAGAAAAGATCTTGATGCTGGGAAAGATTGAAGGCAAGAGAAGGGGAAGACAGAGGATGAGATGGTTGAATGGCATCACCAAGTCAATGGACATGAGTTTGAGTAAGCTCCTGGAGATGGTGAAGGACAGGGAGGCCTGGCGTGCTGCAGTCCATGGGATCGCAGAGTCAGAAACGCCTGAGGGACTGAACAACAACAAGGCACATGAAAAGATGCTCATCGCTGCTGGTTACTAGAGAAATGCAAATCAAAACCACAGTGAGTTACCACCTCATACAAGTCAGAATGGCCATTAAAAACATCTACAAATAACAAATGTTGGGAAGGGTATGGAGAAAAGGGAATCCTTCTATATGCTGGTAAGAATGTAAATTGGTGCGCCCACTATGGAAAATAGTATGGAGGTTTCTTCAGCAACTAAAAAATAGAGCCTCTATATGATCTAGCAATCCCATTCCTGGGCCTAAATCTAGAGAAAATTCTAATTTGAAAAGATATATGCACCCCAAGTTCATAACAGCACTATTTACAATAGCAAAGACATGGAAGCAATCTAATGTCCACTGACAGGTGAATGGATAAGATGTGGTACATATATGCAATGGAATATTACTCAGCCATTAAAAAGAATGAAATAATGGCATTTGCAGCAACATCTATATCCATTTAGAGATTATCATACCAAGTGAAGTAAATCATAAAGAGAAAGACAAATAGCATGTGATATCACATATGCCTGAAACCTAAAATATGACACAAATTAANATGTGGTACATATATGCAATGGAATATTACTCAGCCATTAAAAAGAATGAAATAATGGCATTTGCAGCAACATCTATATCCATTTAGAGATTATCATACCAAGTGAAGTAAATCATAAAGAGAAAGACAAATAGCATGTGATATCACATATGCCTGAAACCTAAAATATGACACAAATTAACTTCTTTACAAAAGAGAAACAGATTCAAGATACAGAGAACAAATACACAGTTACCAAAGGGGAAAGGGGGTGAGGGGCATAAATTGAGTTTGGGATTAGCAGATACAAACTGCTATATATAAAAGAAAAACAACAAGGTCCAACACTGTATAGCAGGGAGCTATATTCAATGCCCTGCAATTAAGTATAATGGAAAAAAATGAATCGTTTGAATCTTAAGCCTATGGGGATAAAATCAGTTTAAAGAGCTTGGAGTAAATGAGGATATGTCTCAACTCGAGGTGCCAGAGCTGGGGCGCTACTATTGGTTCCTCCTTCTCTTGTCACCACGGTCTGAGTGACAGAAGGTGGCCAGAGAAGCAAGGAAAACGGCTGCTGCTGCTGCTTTTCTAATTCTCACCGGGCAGCACTTCCTCTGGCTTGCCCTTTCCACTGCCACCAGTACTGCATCTGCTGTTGTAGGGAGGCTCTTTCAAAAGCGAAACCAATAAACACATGTCTGATGGCTCTTCCCCATGACCTGTTCCTAAACAAACAGGAAGACCTTCTCTTGCCCTCTTACATGCAAAAAGGTTTAGTAACTGGAATATAGTAGGCCACTCAATATTGACTGGAGGAATGTTTGTGAGTAGAGGAATAAAAGAGATGCAAATTTTTTAACAATCTCCAAGTTGAAGCAACGAGGACAATGCATTGATGGATCAACCAGACAGAAAGTAAGCCAGATCTATCACTGCCAGGTGAGTATGCCTCATTCTTCTCAACACCTGGCAAATTCACTATGAATCTTTACCTTAGAGAGAAAGAGAAATACACAATTCAGGTCTTATTATGAGACAATATAAGGCAGATTTATCTTACTTGGCTTAACTTCAGGCTATCAAAACCCTTCACAGTCATTCATTTTCTATAGCACACTGATAAATGCTAGTTTTACACCCAACAATTGACCACAAATGCTGCTAATGTTAGTCCATGGCATCACCAGGAGGGCGTTATTGCAGTTCAAGGTACTGAGGCGCCCTCCCCCATGCAATACAGGCACCTTAGGAGGAAAGCACTCTCTTGGAAAATGGCCCAGCACAAGTGACTAAATGGCCGTGCTCCCAAAGTCAGCTGAATAGTCTTTGACTCCTGTAGACTTGCTCAGCAGCACACCAGCTCAATGATGACTAAAATGACTCCCTGTGCTTCAACATGACTATGACAATGATGATGAACAGAAAAACACACTTTTTGTTCCATTAATTCAAGCATCGTCTGCTGCTTGAACTAAAGGCTCTAAAAGGGCTTATCTCTTGTACAGTTCCTCAGGAACACCAGGGGGGGAGCAAAGTACTCAGAACATCTGCTCCCATTTCCTCTGCTCAGTACTCATGCTTTCTATGTCCAGGGATTCTGCCCTCATTTTCCTTGGGAGCCACCCCACCACCAAGTCCTTGCTGTTTGGGGCAGGAAGTGGGGGTGGGGGGCTGAGCCTAATTCCATCTTTGGGTGTGGCCAGAGGATCCAGACCTGGCATCCCAGCATGCATGTGATTCTCCCCAGGCCAAATGCAGTCGACGGGATTCGAGTTTAAACTTTTTTATTACACCAGAGGGAATGAGGCCTTGTTAGAACAGGACACATGCTTGGAGCTTCTGTAGCTGACTCTGCCACCACAGACACAAAGATTGAGTACAGGCCAAAGGAAAGTGGAGTGACGATATGAAGGAGACCAGACTTTAAGGGCACTACCTGAGCTACTGAGTGTAGCTACTGATGCGGCCTAGTGTCATCCCTGCTCTCTCCACGAGGGAACCAGCAAGATTCTTTTTTTTTTTTTTTTTTTAAATTGTGTTTCTATTGCTTGCAGCCAAGAGTTCTGGCAAAAAAAAAAAAAGCTAATGAGAGAAAAGCCTAATTAAGGCTTTATAGGGAACTCTTAAATGAAGAACAAAGAAACACAGTAGAGAGGCAAAGTAATCTCACTCATCCTTGATTTTCCCCCTTCCTTCTCTTTCCTTCTACTTTACATACCCAGCCAGTGCCAGGATTTATCACTGTCCTGCATCCTGAGTCTGTCCCTCACCCCCACTTCTCCTTCACTGCTCAAGGTCAGGCTGTCTTCTCATTTGTATCTCAACACTGGCCTTCTCCCTGGACTTGCTGACTTCTGTCTCTCTGCTCTAATCTATCTGACACACTGCTCCTAGAAAATGTGTTGCCCTAAATCACAGCTCTGGCTGGAGAACAAACTTCAAAACATCACAATACTGGTCCTTCAAATACTCAAAGGAGCTATCATGTTCAAGAAGAGGAAGACTTACTGCTCTGAATGGAGATGAAAGTCAGGGTGGAGTTCCAGGAAAGTAGATTTCAATTGGACGAAAATAACTGGCAGTTAGGAGCTCTTCTGGAGAAGGCAATGGCACACAACTCCAGTACTCTTGCCTGGAAAATCCCATGGACAGAGGAGCCTGGAAGGCTGCAGTCCATGGGGTCGCTGAGGGTCAGACACAACTGAACGACTTCACTTTCACTTTTCACTTTCATGCACTGGAAAAGGAAATGGCAACCCACTCCAGTGTTCTTGCCTGGAGAATCCCACGAACGGGGGAGCCTGGTGGGCTGCCGTCTATGGGGTCACACAGAGTTAGGACATGACTGAAGCGACTTAGCAGCAGCAGGAGCTCTTCTTGGTCCACTGAAGTAGGGAGGCTGGCTGAATGTCATTCCCATACATAAGACTAAGTCCCGTTTCGTCCAGAAGGCAACCCTGGGCATTCCTGGGCTGATACAGTCAGCCTCATTCATTATTGTTAGCCCATCCTTTCACCTGTACAAGAATTGGAGGAAATCCAGAACAAGGGGGAATGGAGGTGGTTGAGGCAAAGTGGAGTGGTGGACAGAATGGGCTGTGTGCCCTGGAGACCTGGCATAAAGGCCTGGTTCCATGGGCCTTTCTGGCTGTGGGACTTCAGATGGTTATTTAACATTTGAGCCTGTTTTTTTCTTATAGTAAAGTATAAGAAATAATATCTGTGGGAGTAATGGGAGAATTAGAAGTAGTTTCACAGTGCCTGAAAGTGCTCAAAAATGTCACTTCCCTTTCTTCTACCTTCATGAAGCGTTCCTACCTTACTTAACGGCTGCAGACCTCCCTCCTGTATCCTCTCTCTGACTTCTCAATGCTTGAACAGCCTACTCTATAGAATTTAACGCTTCAGGATACAACTCAGCATTTTTCATTATTTCTCATCTTCAAATAACTCCCCAATGGCTACTTTTGCCTTACACTTTCCTGGGGGATCACCCAGCTTCTAACACAGGGCGGGGCATATATACAGTCCAAGAAATCACCGGTGCCTGAGGGACAGGAGGTTAAAACATGGGATCCACATTCTCTTGTCTGAGTCTTCCTCAGTGGGTCAGGAGCCGGTCATAATGACCTTAATGAGCAGATTATTCTTAAAGCAGCACTTCCCACTTTTGAGTGTTGCTGGCATTTACTATCATTCCCTATCAGAAATCACAAATGAAGCCAACAGAATTTCAAAGGAAAAGGTTAAACAGCTCCTCCTGGAGTATATAGGTGGCAGGGTCCACCCAGATATCCAGTGGAGGGGTAAAGCTAACTGCTTTAACTAGCTTCGTGAGCAAAATGTTTCTGGGACTATTAATACTGAGTGTTGTTGGAGGGTGCTTCCCCTCTGCCACAGAACTTTGATTTGCATGTTATATAAACACTGTTGTCATAGTTATAATTCAGGAAGCTTTGTTGCTTGACCTCAAGAAAAAAATTCAACCTCAAATCAGGGTAACACTGACTCTTCGAGACCACAATAGACCATCAGTGGGTAAGATCTGCCAAATTCCTTTAAGCTTCTAGAAGGAACTTCTATATTTGGGGTAATAAGCAAGCAACAAGAAGAGGAAACTCTGCAACATTATGCAATTTCCTTGCATTTCATATTCAGAAATCCTGAAAACCCCTAAAAGCAACTTCCCTAGCTTTCAAACCAAGATCGGAGTCACAGCCAATGTAAACAAAAACTGGACACAAAAGAGGAAAAAAGAAATCTAAGTAATGTACAAGTCAGAAAAGTGTTTCAGGAAAAATTTAAAGGCAACACAAAACACACAAGCTCACGTGATNCCTAAAAGCAACTTCCCTAGCTTTCAAACCAAGATCGGAGTCACAGCCAATGTAAACAAAAACTGGACACAAAAGAGGAAAAAAGAAATCTAAGTAATGTACAAGTCAGAAAAGTGTTTCAGGAAAAATTTAAAGGCAACACAAAACACACAAGCTCACGTGATATCAAACGCATGACAGTTAAACAGATGGCTGACAGGTATGTAGGACATGGCCGGCCCATAATATGAAGAGTCTTCTGGCTTTAAAATTTCCTGGCTTCATGCTCATGTAAAAGGGTGTGAACCCATTAGTCCATCAGCCTGGTGTCTCTGTGAGGAGAGGGGGGATCATCTCCCCATTCTCCAAAGACCATGCTCTTAAACAGAGGAGGTCTTTCTGTGTTCCTCTCTCTCCTAGCTCCTCTCTTTCTCTCTGTCTTTGGAAATAGTGACACAGTACCATCAGCAAAAGAAGGAACTTTGTTCTTTTGTACTTTGGAAAACTGCAAATGAGAAACTCCTTGGTCCTGCATATGTGATCCCCAAGTGGGAGCGTGTGAGGTCCTGCTGCCAGAGCAGGGCAGGAGCAAGGAGAGCCAGAGGGTGAGACACTGGACAGAATCCACTCCTTTCACCCTCCAGCCCTCTGTCCTTCGGAGGACTTAAGCAAGTGGCTTTTATACTAAGCTCATTAATCTGCACAATGCATCTTTGTGAGGCAGGAGGTGAATTCACCCAACATAGACACAGGTGACTTCTTTCTTTGCCTCAGACAACTGCGAGGTCGGAGTACCGCATTTCCAGACAGATAACTGACGCAAAACCAAGCTCCCTTAGATGCAGGACCTCTCCTAAATTTATAGGAATAATCCTGATGCCAACCCATGGATATGCAGCAAGGAGTTCTGGGAATAGCCACTTCCTTGCTCTGAAGCTGGTAGACAGGGGATCCCTAACTCTATGACATGAGGAATCTTTGTATTTTTCAACAATTTCCAATGAAAGGAATGCGCTTTGCAAAGAAAAATAGATCCTAATGGGTTGGCCAAAATGTTCATTCAGAGTTTTCTGTAACAGCTTATGGAAAAATAAAAATTAACATTTTGGCCAACCCAATTAGGTTGCATTCTGCTTTCTGGTTCTACAGAGGCTAAAAGTTACTAAGTTGAACCCTTCCTCAACTCCACACAGTGTGAAAGGGAGGAGGTTTATCGAGATTCCCTAGCACTTCCCGCACAGCAATGGTGGTAAAGGTTAAGGGTGGGACCTTGGGAAATGACCTCCATTCCTCAGGTGTTAACATATTGCTACATCTGCCTTATCACATATCTAACCATCTCTCTCATCCACCAACACAGCTTACTTCTTTGATAAATTTTAAAGTAAGTTGCAGATATCAGGTCTTCCCTTCTAAACACTTTGGTAAGCTCATCACTCACTAAGGTTCAATATTATCAGTCTTTTAAGGCAAAAGTTACCTACAGGGAAATGCACAGTTCTTAAGGGAGTTGTGACAAAGTCATGCATGAAGGTGTCCTGAACCCGTATCAAGGTAGAGACTTTACCATCATTTCAGACAGTTCTCTCAGGCCTCTCCATTTTACCCTCAAAACACAGACACAAAACACACACACCCATGCTCAACCACTGTGCTGTGTTTTCATCTGCTCTCACCACTAGCTTTGCCTGTTCAAGAACATCATACAAATGGCATCATACCGACCATACTCTCTGTGGCTGCCTATTTCACTCAACATAAAATTTTCGAGATTCATTCACATTGTGGCCTGAATTAATAGTCTGACTTTTTCAATGTTGAGTAATATTTTATTATTTGACTATATTACTGTTGATTGACTCTCTTGTTTATAGACATCTAGACTGTTCCCCCTCTTTGGCTATTATAAATGAAGTTGCTCTGAATGTCTTTGCGTAAATCTTTTTGAAGACCTACCTCTTCATTTTCTCTTGTGTAAATATTTCAGGGTGGAACTGCTGGATTATGAGGCAGGCTTTTTATTTGTTGTTAAATAAGAAACTGCCAAGATCTTCTGCCAAACATTCATTCACAATCCCAGCAATAACGTATGAGAGTTCTAAGTGCTCCACATACCCACCAACATGTGGTATTGCCAGTCTTTTAATTTTAGCCACTTTGGTGGCTATGCAGTAATATCTCATCATGGTTTTAAGATGCATTTCCCTGATGACTAGTGATGTAGAGTATTTTTTTCTTATGCTTATTAGACATTCTTAAGGTGTTTCTTGATGAGGTGTTTCAAGTCTTTTGTCCATCTTTTAAATGAACTGTTCTTTTTATTATTGAGTTTTATGAGCTGTCTCTACATTCTGGACATAAGTCCTTTGCCAGATGCATGTTTTGCAAATATTTTCTCCCCTGCTGTGGCTTGCCAATTGACTTCCTCAATGGTGGTTTTTTGATAAGCACACGGTCTTGATTTTAATTAAGTCAAAATTTTCATTTTTCAGGAGGGCTACTGCTTTCTGTTTCTCATTAAGAAACCAATGCTAAACTCAGATTGCAAAGATTTTGTCCTGTGCTTTCATTTGGAAGGTTTATAGTTTTAGTTTTTATGTTTATGTTTCATCTTGAATTAATTTCCCTAGTTTGTAAATATAATTTACAGCTGCTTCTGAGTCACAGCCTAGATTTGGAACTCACGGGTTTAAAATACAAATTTAAGACAAGGAGCCCTAACACACTTCACTCCCCTTTCCCCAACCCCAGAAAGCTATCACGTAGAATTGATCCACATCACTTTTGGGAGTCTGCACATTGTTAGAAAACTAGTACATACTCTGTACCCCCAGCTCAGGACAGGGCGTAAGAATGCTGAGGTTTGTAAAGATTTACATACATGCTCAATACTAATATTCAGGGTATATGGCTAACCACACAGCTGTGATCTGAATAGTCAGGGAGCCTGAAGGTGACAAGCAGAGTGGTCTTGACCAGCCACTGACTTNACCCCCAGCTCAGGACAGGGCGTAAGAATGCTGAGGTTTGTAAAGATTTACATACATGCTCAATACTAATATTCAGGGTATATGGCTAACCACACAGCTGTGATCTGAATAGTCAGGGAGCCTGAAGGTGACAAGCAGAGTGGTCTTGACCAGCCACTGACTTTCTGTGTGACCCTGATCCAGCTTCTCCCTCTCTCTGGACTTAATTTCCTAATCCATCAAAGAGGGGCTGGAAACAGAGCTGCTTAAAAAAATTCAACTCCCTTACTACTACTACTTCACATTTTTAACACACCACCATCAAAAGTAAACTTCTTTGGCCTGAAGGGCTCATGTTAACACTCTACTCACTTTAAGGATTTCCCATTACAACAGAAGGGTAGCACCTTATATCTTATCAGCAACCTGCTAAATTGGGATTTGCTGACAATTTAAGAATGAGGCCCTGGAAGTTGAGAGGAACAGGGACTAAGGACTGAAAAGGAAAAGGAGGCAGGGTTGGAAGGTTGCTGATCAAAGGCCAGCTCACTGAACAATATGGTTTAAAACTGACCAGGAAGAAAAAAGTTGTTACTAGTGTTCACATCAAAAGCACAAAGTGCCCAACCCAAGTTTCTCTTGCTTCTTCTTCAGAGAAAGGCAAAGCACGCTGTACACAGAGCCACGGAGCCAGTTATGAGCACAGCCAGCTGCCAAAGTCAACTGGGAGGGCTAAGCTCACTTGGTCCCCTCACCAGAGTGGCAGACAGAAGAGATTAGGACATGCTTTACTTCTGATCTGAATTTGAGAGCATGGCAGGTAAACACACAAACCAAAGGCTGCTTCTGGGCCCTTTCCTACAGCACGTGATATGGTTAGTAGGCACTTGATAGCCTATGTCCTTTAAAAATTCATCTCTTCTGAACCCTTCCAGCACTGCTCCACAGGCAACACTGCAGGTTCTTCTACCCTGTGCTAATCTTCTTTAATTTGGAGGCAGGGGGAGGAAAGTACTTACACATAAATATTATAAATGAGAATAAAATCATCACAAATACAAAGTAATCATAAATATAAAACATACTGATACATATATATTTACACACAGTCGATTCTCATTATCCACAGTAATTATGTTTTTTAAAGTCACCACAAACCCCGAACCAGTGATCCTAGAGAAAATACAGGGTTAAATTCCTACAAGCCTCTGGTGACAATATTTTCATCCACTGATCAGGACATAACCCTGTTTATGTGCTTCTGTTTCAAGATACCTTATCTAATATATACCACTAATTCATTAGCATTGAACTCATGGTACAGCACGGTAACTGACGCCTGAACGAAGCTCACCTAACACTTGTTTGCTCAATAAGGCTCACCACAGCCTTCCTGTGCTTAGAAACAGTAGTCAGCACCTTCAGTACTGTGCAGAGGGCCATTTTAAACAGTGAAATCAATAGCAAAGAGCACAAAAACACAAAATATACTAAAATATTAAATGTACTAAATAGCAAAAAGAATACTTATTTATAGCATGATGACTGAAAGAAGCCAGAGGGTCACCTTGTCCACTCTCAGCTGGGAACATGTGTATTGAGCAACTGAAGTTTTTCTCTGCTCTGCAGACATGTACAAACGACTATGAAAGCATCACAAACATTGATTTAGAGGTACAAGGAAATATCAGCAAGCAGGTGAATTCACAAATACAGACTCTATAAATAACAGGGATCAATTGTATGTACAAACACATAAAATATTTTGAGCATAAAAGTACGAAAAAGTTATTTAAGTCATGATGCAGATTTTATAGCTATTAGCAGTTTTCTAAATTTTGTTTCTGAGATCTCAAAGAAACTGAATATCACAGTCCCTTAGCCTTATCGTTATCCCTTTCTCCTTGTACCCCAAAGATGGTATGTCCATGTTTTAATACTTCTACTACATATGCACATGTTTACAGACAACAGTTTTATGTTTTTAAAATGTACATAGATAGCTTATACCATATATACATATATCTGACCTTGCAAATTGCTTCTTCACTTACCATTACATTTGTAAGATTTATCCACATTAATACATACAGATCAAGTTCATTCATTTAATCCACAATAAAGTATGCTGCTAAGTCACTTCAGTCGTGTCCGACTCTGTGTGACCCCATAGACAGCAGCCCACCAGGCTCCCCTGTCCCTGGGATTCTCCAGGCAAGAACACTGGAGTGGGTTGCCATTTCCACTCCAATGCAAGAAAGTGAAAAGTGAAAGTGAAGTCGCTCAGTCGTGTCTGACTCTCAGCGACCCCATGGACTGCAGCCTTCCAGGCTCCTCCGTCCATGGGATTTTCCAGGCAAGAGTACTGGAGTGGGGTGCCATTGCCTTCTCTGAAAGTATGCTATTACTAGTCCACTGTATATATGTCCGTAACAATACAGGTTATTCTCAATTTTTCACTATTACAAACCACACTGCAATAAACAACCTTTTACGTATCTCCTTTTGTACTCATGTTTGTTTTCTTGGCAAAAAAATCAGCAAACCACAGCTGGTGGGTAACATCCAGTTGGTCCAGTGTAAGTAAGGATTTTTTGAAAAAAGATCTGCTCAATCACAGATGGTCCGTGATTGCTTTTGCACCACGACAGCAGGGCCGAGTCATTTCAACACAGGTCACTGGAGGGTATGTGCACGTTCAGCCTTACTAGGTTTTGGATGGATTTTCCAATTTACACTCCACCAGCAATATACTTTGAGAATTCCTTGGCTTACTCTAAAAATTCACAAAGCTCCTTCCTTAGCTCTCTTTATCACACTCTCATTCCACACACAACATCTGGAAATTTCATCCATTTCTGCAGCTTCAACAAATGACTCTATGCAGACAGCTCCCTACCTCTAAACATGCGATCTCAACCTCACCCCTGCCTTGTGAGGAGCACATCTCCATTTCTTACTACATGTCAGTCATCTCCACTTGAGAATTTCCCTGAACCTCAAACCCAGCATCCATTTCTCCTNCATTTCTGCAGCTTCAACAAATGACTCTATGCAGACAGCTCCCTACCTCTAAACATGCGATCTCAACCTCACCCCTGCCTTGTGAGGAGCACATCTCCATTTCTTACTACATGTCAGTCATCTCCACTTGAGAATTTCCCTGAACCTCAAACCCAGCATCCATTTCTCCTCTCACCACCAAGAAAGGTTTCTTGAGACAATGAGAGGAGTAACACCTTAAAACTTGTGAATAGGCAGCTAAATGAGAATTTGTTTTCAGTTGGCTGACACAAGGTCATTTAATAGGAAAAAAAATACACAGACTTATTTTCACACAGCAACCCTGCTCCTTTCTAGTTGTGATACTTCTCTATGGCTCAAATCTCCCATCCGCAATATAGAGATTATTCCACCCAAACTGAGGGAGGAGACATCAGCAGAAAAGCAGCTGGCACAGTGCCCAGCACACACAGTAGTTAATAACCACTGTCTTGGTTAATGGCATCACTTTAATCTCAGTAACTTGGACCTAAAACCTAAAACTCTTGTCTTTATTCGCACATCTCATCAGGTGACAATAACTATATTTTATATTTTCAAAGTGATGATCATATCTATTCCTTCCTTTCAGTCCCAAGACTACTTTTGANGTCTTGGTTAATGGCATCACTTTAATCTCAGTAACTTGGACCTAAAACCTAAAACTCTTGTCTTTATTCGCACATCTCATCAGGTGACAATAACTATATTTTATATTTTCAAAGTGATGATCATATCTATTCCTTCCTTTCAGTCCCAAGACTACTTTTGAGGAGTCAGTAAGTACCTCCTAGTTGTAATGTCTTCAAACTGGTTCAAACTGGTTTAACTTTTGCCCTTCCCCTTGCCAATACCTCCTTCATGTGGCCAAAGCTCTGAAATCACTTCTGCTTCAAAACTTTTGTGGTCAAATCACTCCCTGTCAGTACAATGTCCAGATTTCTATCTCAGGCCTCTGGCAAGCTGGCCCCAGCATTTCTTACTTCCTACTTTCTCTTCCCTAACCTCATGTCCGAGCTACACTCAGTGACTGGCTATTTCCTATGCCTGCCACAGGTTATTCTGTCTAAGAAACCTTGTTCCTGTATTTCTGGCAAAGAAAGGCTTTCCATCCATCTCTGCCTGTGTATAGCTCTCAAAGCCCTACTTATATGCGCCTGCTCTCCTAAGCTGTCCTCAACTCCCTTGTCTAAAATCATCTCTTCTATTTCAAAGACCCATGTTTACACCTCACATGCATCACTTCCACTCAAGGCAAGGCAATAGATTTATCCTTGTAGATCCCAGAGGGCCTTGTACATAGCTGGCACTCAAAAACATTTGATGAATGACCTTATAAATCAAAGCCACTGAAAATGCTGTTAATCCACATCCTAGACTCAGTTTACATGAACTTAGACAGTGCCAATCAAATCACTGAAAGAAGTCAGGAAATTACAAAAGAGTTTAGTATTTAGAGAACCTTTCAAACCTGGGAAGAGTAAACTGCTTTCTGTCCATCAGCAGTTTAAGTATCAAACTGTTCATTTAGAGTTTTGCTCACACCAAGGTTAAGCAGTGAGCAGCAGGCCCAGGCACAGAACATAACCTTCTCACTCCTGGAAGTGCATCAGCCATGGAAAAAAAACAGGGTGACTTAAAGCATGACAGCTTATCTGGTTTCTTCTATGGCAACTAAACTTTACATATTCCCTCTGCTTAAAAATCACTGCTGCCTTTCTTAAACTGTCTTGGAGCATTTCACATCAGTTCAGAAATAAAGACTTGTGAGATAAAAATAATAATTTGAAGGGGAAAAAATGAAGGCAAATCTCCATTTTACTCTGTTTTGATGCCAAACCAAATCTCCAGAAGATATTTACCTTAGAATGGTATGCATTCAAACAATGATAAAATACATAAAATAGCTTGAGGCCTTAATATATGAAGAGCTCTTATAACCAATAAGAGAAAGGTAAATAGAAAAACAAGTGGGACAAAGGATAAACTATTCACAAAAGGAGAACAAGTATTCAATAAACATGGAGAATATTTAAACTTGACAGAAAATAAACTGAAATTATAACAATGATATTATTGTTTATCTTTTGAAAAAAAATTTTTTTAATTTAAGATGGTATCAGTATAGATGTGGGCTCAGGGAAATAGATACTTCAATATGTGAATTACAGAAGTATAAATCGACAGTCTTCATTGAAGAATAAGTGTCAAAAATGGATTCATGTGTTTATCAAGTATGGTACTTCTATGAATCTATGCTAAGGAGAGAATCATAGACAGTAGCCCAAAGAGAGATTTTAGTGAATATATAAAACTCTCTGNTGGGCTCAGGGAAATAGATACTTCAATATGTGAATTACAGAAGTATAAATCGACAGTCTTCATTGAAGAATAAGTGTCAAAAATGGATTCATGTGTTTATCAAGTATGGTACTTCTATGAATCTATGCTAAGGAGAGAATCATAGACAGTAGCCCAAAGAGAGATTTTAGTGAATATATAAAACTCTCTGATACTATGTGTGAAATGTTATTTATTTATACATTTTTCTGAGGTGAATGCACACAATTTTCTTAATAACATCAAAGGAGTTTGTAAGTCACCCAAGAACTTCTGAGAAATAATACCCAGAAATAAGGTGTGATGGGCACTGCTAGTTGTCTACAGAATGTCCATCTTCCTTTGTCTTCCTTAAGAACTGACCCCCTGATTACGTAGAAGCAAAACATCATTCAGCTGAAATCAACACCATTCTTTTAGGCAGGAATGTGAGTCAGGTCCAGCCAATGAGACACAAGTAGATGCAAACTGAGGATATCTGGGAACCTTCTGTTCCTCTCCCACATATTAACTCTTCTTTCCTTCTTCCACCCTTCTCCCTGCCTGACCCCCAGACACAAGGCAAGGAGATGCACCAATCATCTTGCAATCATGAGGTGACAAGGAAGACAAAAGCTTACACCCTAAGGATAGAGGAGCAGAAATATGGGAAAAAATGTGGGTCCCTGAAGGCTTCTCAGAGCCACCTATCTGTCCCATACTGTCCACCCTATGTCTTAATGCCTAAACAGCTCCCATTTCTTTTAAGCCACTGTTTGGTGGATTTTCAGCTGTTAACACTAAAACTCATGACTAAACTAGTACATATGATAAAAAAATAATAAATTAAATGAAAATCCTATCAATAATACAATATGTGTAAAGCAATCCATTTTGTTTACAATAGAAAAAAAGGTTGAAAGCACAAATGTGAAAAATTAGCCCTTATTCTCTGTGAGATCAGTGATATTCATTTTCCCCCTTATGCTTTTGATTATTTTCCATATTTGACCATTTTCAAAACAATAGAAACAAAGGATTAGTATCTTTGAGGCTGATTTACCATTGAGTAGCAAGGAGGATCAGCCTCAGACATCAAGGACAAACACAACTTTTCTGTTTCCGATGAACTTGGGTAGCGGACAGTCAGGTGACCCATCCTAGCTCTGCCCCACCTGCCAAAAGGCTGCAGTCTAGGGTGGGAACAGAGAGGGAGCTGGGCAAGTTCTGTAGGGCTGCTCTGGGAGGCATGGCAGTCCCAGGCAGTGCTCAGGCCACCTCGACAAAATAATCCTGATACAAGGCCTGTATGAGGTGCTGTAGGTGAGCAGGCACCTTGAACAACTGCTTCTGGGTCACATCAAGGCAATGCAGACAAGAAGGACCAGAGATGGCCTCCCTGCAAGCCCACACCTGGCCACCAGGAAGGATTATCCCACAGTCTCTTGGAAGCCTCTGGTATATCTTCTTCCTTAAAACATCAGGCTCAATAAACAGAGCTTGAGATTTAAAGCCAGGTTAGCCAACTGCAGACATGCTACACCTCAAAGCTGAAGGAATGATGTATTTTCAAAACCTTTCAAGAAAAATGGCATGGAGGCCTACCTCATTATATTATGTTTCGCTTTATTGTACTTCCCAGCCAGTGCATTTTTTAACAAATGGAAGTTCTGTAGCAACACTGCATCAAGCAAGTCTATCAGCAACATGTTTCCAATAGCATTTGTTCCCTCTGTGTCTCTATGTCACATTTTGGTGATTCTCACATTCAAACTGTTTCATTATTATCATACTTGTTATGGTGATCTGTGATCTCTGATGATACTACTATCAATATGTTGCCATTTTTTAGCAGTATTTTTAAATTAAACTATGTACATTGTTTTTTTTATTTTTTTGACATAATGCTACTACATACAATAGCCTACAGTATAGGGTACATGTAACTTTGGTCTGCACTGGGAAACCAGAAAATTCAGGTGACTTACTTTATTGTGATACTTGCTTTATAGAGGTGAACTGGAACTGAATCTGTAACATCCCTGAGGTGTTCCTATGCAACAAAGGGTAAGCTCAGACAAAAGCACACAAAACAGCAAGGCTGGAACTGACAGACCCTGCAGTGAAATTGTTTCTTCCTTCCTTTTCAGATTCCTTCCTTCTACTCCCCAAAGGATTCCACAGAGCTGCCAGGCTGTATAACCATTACTCCTGCCCTGCTGTGCCCCTCTGTTTACTGTTTAAATAGCAGAGTTTCCCTGTAAAGTCTAAATAGTAGAGACGGACCCCTTCCCCCAGGAGACAAACTCTCTCCTGCCCCAGAGGGGAGGCAGTAGTCAAATTTAGGGGATCCTGTTCTGACTCTGCTCCAGTCTTCTAACTCACACAGCTGAACGAAATAATTGTTCTCATTAAAAACGAACCCACCTCTTATTGCCAGTGCAGGCATTCCCAAACTGCTGGCTGAGTCTCCCGGGCTAACAGCCGGCTATCTGCACTGCTCCAACAGCTTATGTAACGTGCTGGGTTTCCATCTTTGTCTCGGGGGAAGGGGACAAGTGTGTAAGGTAGGAAATGGACTGAGATCACACCATCATGTCTGAAAGGCCTGCTAAATACTTAGTCACAGAGTTCTTTAGCCTTTGAAAGCAACATAAGGTAAACTGGATTGAGCTAGTTTACATGCAACAACAAAAAAGAAGCCTCAGGTCAAAGGGACTGGAGAAAAGGCTTCTGAGTGGGCTAATACAACAAGAGCCTCCAAGGATGTCCTTTATGTATTAACAGGCTACAGAGCAAAATACAGGCAGATGTATAACTGTAACAGAAGACAGGGAAATGGTAAACCTTCCCTTAGCCAGTAACTTCTGAAGTTTAAAAAGAAGGAGGGGGTGTATGAGCTGCTTATACACTTTGGAAATTAATCCTGGCGCTCTGGTATGACCTAGACGGGTGATGTTGGGGAGGGAAGAGAGGCGACGTATATATAATTATGGCTGTTCTGTGTTGTTGTATGGCAGAAACCAACACAACACTGTAAAGTAATATTCATCCAATTGAAAAATAAATTAAAAAAGTAAAAAATAAATAAAAAGAAGGAGTGGGAAGTGTTGAACTAGCTCTGAGCCAATAGGGGTGTGCTGACACCATGTGTGACTCAAGTAGGTTTTCCCCATCAGGGACAAAGGCAACTCCAGTTTACCTCCAGCCGATAGCACTGGAGAAGTGAAGGGGGAGCTGAGGAGGAGGAAGCAATCAGTTCTTTTAAGTAAAAAGTATACAGAAAGACCAAGGCTTCCTGATGGCTCAGACAGTAAAGAATCTGCCTACAATGCAGGAAACTCAGGTTCAATCCCTGGGACAAGAAGATCCCCTGGAGAAAGGAATGGCTACCCACTCCAGTATTCTTACCTAGAGAACTCCCTGGACAAAGGAACCTGGCAGGCTACAGTCCCTGGGGTCGCAAAGAGTTGAATATGACTGAGCAGCTAAGCACACACCCACACGGAAAGACCACTCAACTGAACATAATTCTGCCCTGGAAAAGAGCAGCCAACCCATTACTTATAATAATAATGGTTATCAGGAGCACACTCAGCACTTCAAAGAGCTTGCCAAACATTAACGTGCACCCTACCCCAAAACACAGACTTTATAGGGACTTTCCTGGTGGTCCAGTGACTAAGTCTCTGCACTCCAATGCAGGGGGCCCAGATTCAGTTCCTGGTCAAAGAACTAGATCCCACATGCTGCAACTAAAAATCCTGCATGCTGCAACTAAGACCAGGCATGGCCAAATAAATAGACTTGATCACAAATCTCAAGGGGTAGCTCAAGGCCTCTCCATTTTCAGGAGATGCACACACCAATAGAGAAAGACGAGCAGAACATTTGGACTGAATTTGTGATTTGGGGTAGCTGATGCTTTGTCAGTTTGGCCCAAGTTGAGAGGCAACAGGGGAATGGACTTGCATCTAAGTTCAGCTGTTGGTTCTGATACTTACTGGCTATGTAATGTTGGGTAGCATTTTCCAATATTGATAACAGAGATAATTACAGTACATACCTCTGTAGAATCCTGTTACAATTAAATGTGCTAATACATGAACACATCTAGATGTGTCTGGCATATAAGAAACATTGAAACGATGAAGTCACTACTTATTTTCACTATTTAACTGGATGGTAAGTTTATTAAGAGCTGGAATCAGGACTTTGGGGTTATGATTCCCTAGAAATACCCTGGTACAGTGTCTAGGAATTAGGTGCTTAATAAATGCATTATCCACCTTACTTGAAGAGGAAGAAAAATAAAAAAGCTTGGGTCAGAGCTAGAAAGAGAAATTCAAGAGCTGAACTGTCCACAGAACCAGGGTGATGGCTCAAGGCCCTGCCAGTAAATGGCTGAGACAGGCCCTAGTAGGAATGGACAGCAGGACAATCAGATCCTGACCAGATAGACGGAGTGGGAGAAAAGGGTTGCTTGACTACTGGTGCTAAAAATGACTGAATGTTCACACACTTATAATACCCTGAGCTCCCAAAGGAGCCCCTCTTGCCTCCTACTCACCACCGACATGGCTACTCATTTATAACATTTAATGACCACTTACTATGTGTCAGGCATCGCTCCATAAGTGACACATATCCAATCTTCCTAGCCCACTGCTGAGATAGGTACTGCTCTCACCCACATTTTATAGTGAGGAAAGAGGCTGAGAAAGCTACTCAACCACCCAACTAGCAAGTAAGTGAGGCTGGGGCTGGAATTCACGCTGTCAGAATTCATGGTGTCAGAACCAACAACCACACCTTTTGTCACTAACCAGGTGATGCTGCCTCCACGTGCAACCTGTCCACCTGCATTTTTCTCTTCATGGTAACTACTGACATTCATATTTGCCTTTATAGAAAAGACAAGTGTGCACTGAAGGAAAAAAAAATGGCCAAAAGACAGTACAGCCATTTCACAAAAGGAGATGCCCAAATGGTCTCCACATCATTACTCATCAAGGAAATGAAAATACACACACCCAGTGAGATACTACCATACATACACCAAACTGGCTACAATTAGAAAGATGGACAATTACAAGTGTAGATGAGGATGTGGAAAAACTAGAACCTTCATACTTTGATGGTAGAAATGGAAATGGGTTCAGTCCTTTTCAAGACTATTTGGCAATATCTACTAAGGCAAACAGACATCTACCCTATGATTCAGCAATCCTACTGCTAGGGATATACTTCAGAAAAATGAAGTATGGCTATCAGAAGATACGTAAGAGAATATTCCTAGAGACTCTATTCAAAAAAGCTTAAGTTTAGAAACAACCCTACATTCATCAACAAAAGAATGAAAAACTTGTGATATATTCCCCATGAAGAAATGCTTTACATCAACAAAAAGAACAAACTACTACTACATGCAGGCTTCCCAATAGCTCAGATGGTAAAGGATCTGTCTGCAACTCAGGAGACCTGGGTACGGTCCCTGGGTCGGGAAGATCCCCTGGAGAAGCAAAGGGCAACCCACTCCAGCATTCTTGCCTGGAGAATCCCATGGACAGGGAAGCTGGTGAGCTACACAGTCCATGGGGTCACAAAGAGCCGGACACGACTGAGAGGCTAACACACACATTGCTACAAGCATGTGCACACTTCACAGACATACACTGAGGGAAAGAGGCCACAAAAGAGAGTGTATGCCAGATGATTCCGCTTACATGAAGCTCAACAGGAAACTAGTCGATGGTAGTAGAGTCAGAATAGTGGTTCCCTGAAGGCTGGGGGACGGAGGGAGGAACTGACTGGGTGCACTAGGAAGTCTTTTGCGGGGGTGGACATGTTCTATATCTCAATCTGGGTGGTGAAATACTTGTATATTTGGCTTGAAAGAGACAACAGAGCATGATCCCCCACTTGATATTCCTCTCCAGAATACCTGACTCTGGAGTTTCTAGCTACTTACTACTGGTTAGGCAGATAGGACTCTGCCAACCTCCCATACACTTCCTTATCCTCGGATATGCCTAAAACAGGGACTGCAGAAAGTGAACTTCACTAGGATTGGCTCCTGGGAGTGGGCTCACAGTAAGGGTGGGGATTTCCCTTAATTCTCACGCAAATGCCTTCTTTGACCCCAATATAAATAATGCAATTTGAATACAAATTTGGAGACTCAGTCCCTGAATTTTCCTTTTCTTTTCAATTGTGTATGGAAGAAATGTTTAAATCTTCCCAAAGCTTTAAATCTGTTCCTGCTATCTTCTTCTGTGGGGCATAACAGGGCAGCCTATCGTTGGCATTCCTGGTCCTCGAGGCACAGTTATATGGCACATATAAGTGAAGACACTGAGTCAAAAGGAAGACCCCAGTATCTTCCACATGCACCTTGGTTCCTGCAGGAAAGAATATGCTTTCTGAGCAGATTCACTCTGGCTGGAGACACAGACTGAAGCAGGATGGAGCAAAACCTAGACGGCAGCTGGAACCTCAGAACTCAGTTGAGTCAAGAGGTGGGGAGAGAGGAAAGAGCATCTAGAAGAAATTGCTAAAGTGGCATAATACTTATTAAGGGGAGGAAAAAAATAGGAAACATTAAGAAAAACTCATAAATCCCCTCAACTTTTACTTTTTTCCATAAATAACAACCATCTATTATGATATCTAACAAAATTAATGATAAACCTTTAATATCATCTGATAATCCACACTGGAATTTCCAGAACTGCCTCAGAAATGGTTATAACTGTTTTGTTCAAACCAGCGTCCAACCCTTGCCCACACGTTACATTTGCTTAGATGATAAAAGTCATTTTTGGCTTTTACAGTCCCCCCTTCCTTTTCCTTTAACATAGCATTGCTTTACTGGAGAACTTTGGTCTGCAATGCTTTAACTCTTTGAAAAAAAACTAAAGAAACTTGGTAAACATTTGGATTTGAGAAAGCTGACTGGTCAGGCAGGCGCTATAGCCATTATACCACTCAATATGCCTCTCTGTATTTTCTCCCAAATTTCAACCCTTACAAAAATGGCAGACTCCCTTCTTAACACAGAGCTCCAACAATAAGATAATATATAGGGGGTGCACTCATGGCAAGTACTGAGCCAGGGAATTCTGATGCATTAGCTCATCTAACTGTACAAAGAGCTCTATGAGGTTACTGTCAAAATTATCCTCACTTTAACAGATTGGAATCTGGGACACAAGATAATTCAAATAATACATGATGAGGCCTGAATTCAACCCCAGGTTGTCTAAAATCAGACCACACACTTCATCATCACTCTCTACTAGTGTTTCAGCTTTGAGTTTGAATAGCCTAGATCAAGGTGAGGAGTGGCCACTGGCTAACCCTGGCCAGCAGACAGAGACACAAGTAAGTGGAGAGAGCGCCTTCCTCTGAAGGGAACCAAGGACTTCTCAGACATTATCTCATACCTCCTCATAGTTGAAGAGAAAGAGAAGGAAAGAAATGGGAAAACAAATTTGAGGCAGCACTCTTTTGAGAGTAAAGGCATCCATTGATGTACCACCACTGATGACCCTGAACCTTGGGTGTGCCACATATCCCCTCTGAATACAGTTAACACATAACAAGACAAAACCTGACCCCGCTACAATTAACGCAAAATGGAAAAATTTAAGACTAAATGTGCTTATTCATGGGAAGGTCTGCAAGAGCCCAGGAATGAAATGGAAAATGTTGTCAAGATGTCAGTCACTGAAAATAAAGTCAGAGTGGTCAAGAGGATCACCTTCCTGTGCCTCTGTGGGTGATCCATCAATCACCTGGCTGTGGGCCTGAGGAAACCTTTCAAGGCACCACTCATGTTTTTTTGTGCTGGTGAGTTTACCCTGGAAGGGAAGCAGTAATGGTAAAAACAGAAAAACACAGGATACCAGAGGCTTGCTGAACTATGCTAAAGACGTCCAGCCTGGTGCATCTCTGACTCACCAACTTCCTCAGTGAATTTTTGTGGTCAGGGGAGGATAGCAGATTTGTCTCTGGGGGGCCCAAGTGTGAGCTGTTTCTGCTTCCTTTCCCTACCACCTTCCATTTTCTTTCTCAGCCAGGAGATGGGTAGGGACTTTTGGACACAACTACATCAGACAGTGCCAAGTGGAGTAAGTTAAGCTCACAGACGTCAACTCCTTACCCAGGNGTCTCTGGGGGGCCCAAGTGTGAGCTGTTTCTGCTTCCTTTCCCTACCACCTTCCATTTTCTTTCTCAGCCAGGAGATGGGTAGGGACTTTTGGACACAACTACATCAGACAGTGCCAAGTGGAGTAAGTTAAGCTCACAGACGTCAACTCCTTACCCAGGACACTGCAGGGTTCAGCACAAAGACCTGAGGTTAATATCCACAGATCAGCATCATACAGTGGGGGGTGGGGGAAGTACACTTGGACTGACCTGTGGCAGCCCCATGACCTCTAGTCAAGTCAACCCAACAGAAAATTTGCCTATCTTCTATGTGCTTCTGAAACAAAGAAATCAAAGGAGGATTCTTTCTCTGCAACATCAGGTTAATTGATGACCTTGTTAACTGATGAACATCGAAGGGTTATTCATCTGTCTGAAAACCCCCTAACTGGCTGAACAGTGCCACAAAATGAAAGGCATACATCATGAGCCAAGCAAAACCAGAGGCTCAAAAATGAACCCAGGCTCAGGTGTTACTTTTATAGAGCTTTCTTTACCTATCACCTCCAAGAGCCCCCTCTGAAGCATATCTATCCAATCCCTTTTAATTGCTCATATCACAAGATGGAATCAAGAATGCCAGGAGAAATATACCCTCAGACATACAGATGATACCACTCTAATGGCAGAAAGTGAAGAGGAACTAATGAGGCTCTTGATGAGGGTGAAAGAGGGAACTGAAAAAGGTGACTTGAAACTCAGCTTTCAAAAAACTAAGCTCATGGGTGGCATCTGGTCCCATCACTTCATGGCACATAGAAGGGGAAAAAGTGGAAATAGCGACAGATGTTATTTTCCTAGGTTCCAAAATCATTTGGATAATGACTACAGCCATGAAATTAAAAGACTTTTGCTCCTTGGAAGGAAGCTATGACAAACCTAGATAGCATATTAAAACCAGAGACATGGACCAACAAAGGTCCATGTGGTCAAAGCTATGGATTTTTCAGTAGTTATGTAAAGATGTGAGAGTTGGACCATTAAGAAGGCTGAGTACCAAAGAACTGATGGCTTCAAACTGTGGTGCTGGAGAAGATTTTTTTTTTTTTTTTTTTTTTGAGAAGATTCTTGAGAGTCCCTTGACCAGCAAGGAGATCAAACCCGTCAATCCTAAAGGAAATCAACCCTGAATATTCATTGGAAGGACTGATGCTAAAGCTGAAGCTCCAATAATTTGGCCATCTGATGTAAAGAGATGAATCACTGGAAAAGATGCTGAGAAAGACTGAAGGCAAAAGGAGAAGGGGATGAAAGAGGGTGAGATGGCTGGATGGCACTACCGACGCAATGGACATAAGTTTGAGCAAACTTTGGGAGACAGTGAAGAACAGAGGAGCCAGGCGTGCTGCAGTCCATGTTGCAAGAGTTGGACACAACATAGCGACTGAACAACAATAACAATGTGGACCATCAATCTGTTGCTTGGTCTGCCCAGAATCTAGTCCCCTTTCTACTGTTAAAACTCCTCAATTTTCCTTCGGGGAACTACCCCTTCCCTCATCTCTGTCTATGTGGTCAGGGGGAGCCAACCCCAGGGCTGTATTAGGACTCAGATCTGGCCCATTCATCATAGTGACCACTTCAGGGAATGGAAGCAGTTCAAACTAATGAAACAGTCATCCCTGGGACTTCTGCTTGAATTCCAACTCTTCTGTGCTGAGGGTGCTGAGTTGGTAGAGGATAACCAGGAGCTGCTGATGTACAGAGGCCTCTCTGTAACACAGTCAGAAGCATCAATCTGAGAAGATGCTACGTTGCTCGGTCATGTCCAACTCTTTGTACCCCATAGACTGTATCCCTCCAGGCTCCTTTGTCCATAGGAGTCTCCAGGCAAGAATACTGAAGTAGACTGCCATTTCCTCCTCCAAGGGATGCTGCCGATCCAAGATCAATCTTGCATCTCATGTCTCCTGCATTGGCAGGCAGGTCCTTTACCACTATTACCACCTGGAAAGCCCCAAGCAATGGTAAGCAAAGAGAAGCAGGGGCTGACAGGTTCAGATTCTACATCTCTGTAGTTCACACACTACCTAAGTTGACTTGCCTTGTTTTAAGAGCTAAAATTCCACCTACAAGGAACCAGATGTCTCCACAGAACTGTCTATCCAATCTAGTTTAGTAAGATCTCAATTTATATCTCTGGCATGTCAAAAATATCTTTCCCTGGCAGGATATCTTATGAATCTTGCATTTTTTCAGTCTTATCGGGTATGCTTTTATTCCTTGGCTGAATGTATGTTGAATGGGATATATTTATTACATATGGATATTAAAGATTTCATGGTGATGATATGAAAATATAGTGATGATGACTGGGTCAAACAACCTAGAACGACAGACAACTTATTCTTGGGCTACCTTCAGGATCAGCAAAAGCACAGACCAAAAAGATCTGTCCTTTCCTCAATCAAAAGCCCCTGCTCCTCAGAAGCAGAAGCCACTCTGCATAGACCACTAGGATGACATCAGTTCATTTATTTTCTTTATAAATGTACAACTTCCTTAAAGGAGGTGCTTTTTAAATATTTTCATATTTCTATTTCAGGCAGATTTTTCAAAAATGCTTTTAAAGGGTAAAGCACTATTGTGAAATCAGCACCATACAATAAAAATCTATAAACTCCTTCATGGGTAAGAACTGTCAGTGAAATGAAATAGAATATGGTGACATCATATTTTATCAGGTTATAAGATTCTAAAGGTAACGGTTAAGGCAAAATCCAGAAAGAGTGGGAATCTCTCCTGCAAAGCCCTTAAGCTGTGCACATAGCACAATGCACTCTGCTTTGTTTAAACTGCACTGTACTGCAAGTCAGTCAGTTCGGCCAAGAGGCTTGTTACCACTTGGTGGCTCCTTCAGCTGAGCACCTGCCAAAGCAGCTGCTTGTGTTCTGAGGCCACAATGAAGCAGTGCTGCATGCAGGACACTTACAGTTTAAGCATTTATCTAAGATAAATGCACGTGCCTCAACTAATGTTATTATGCTTTCCTTTACTATATCCAAGTCATGCACAGCACAAAGACTGGTGTTGCTTTCAGCCTATACAGTCCTTTACTACGCATCTTAGGTTTCTGGGATAATGAAGTTTTACACTGGGAAGCGGGGGTGTGGCATGTGGGTTGTGCACATGGAAAACATCTAAAGCAAAGCCAAGTCAAATGAAAAGTATTTCATGGGTAGGAATTAATTGTGGTAAGAGACAGGAATCATACTAGGATCATCTAATCTGGTGGTTTTCAACCTATTAGTACAGAACTCTTTTTATCAAAAAACCATGAATCCAACAATGGATCAGTCAAATGTGAAACTTCTACACACTAAAAAGATAAAAGCAAGGCAGCTCTAGAGGAAGCTAAGAGAAAATCTTTTCCCCCCAAAACCCACAGAATCTCAGATGTTCCTGAAACATAATGTGAAAAACTATCCATCTAGAGAGTACACTCCCCCCCCCCTTCCATTAGAGCTGCATAATCCCAGGCTGAGAGGGTAAGGAACTTTTCCAAGGTCATGCAGTTAATGCATCAGTGGGCAAGACACTGCATTTCCTGACACAGTGTGCCACCACTTTCATTACCAATCTGGTCCCTCCACCACCCACCAGTCCATCAGATGTGAACTTTCACCACTATGTGCAAATGGAGATTGGGAGAGAATGAGGCTGGCTGTAGCAGGTCGGGCAAGACTTCTGGGAGGAGGGAAGTTTGGTGCTGCATCTTATAGAAAAAACAAGTTACAACTGAACTAGTGGAAAAAGTCACGGGGGTGAAATATCGAGTGTGAGAGTTTAGACAGTGTCAAGGAGAAGGTTGGGGTCTCGGAAAGGGACAGAAGAGAGAGGGGAGAACGGAACAAAAGGGGAGTACATTAGGAATTCTAAATAGCTGAGGAAAACCTATTTCCAAAAACATATACCAGCTTCCCTAAAGATATGCCTGGCAAATATGTTCAATAGTCCTCACGGGTATGACGGTGTGGAGCTGGAGAGGAAAGTACAGGCCTGGGGCCTGCATCACGAGGCCTAGATTCTAGAGGTGGCCCTGCCTCCTCATCCACAGTGAATGAGTGCAATTATAGCTACCGATAAGTTAAATGAGCTAGTGTTTAAAAAAAATACTTCACAAACATTAAACCAGTATATATAGTTAGTATTTAAAAACAAAATACTAAGTAATCATTCCATGTGAAATAATCCATTTCTAAGAAAAGCCAAAGTAAAAGGGCTCGTCTTCCAATTCTCCAACATTAAAAAAGCGCTTGTAGGCATTAATCTGCCAAGACTTCAAAGTCAGGCGAACAGACAACTGACACAGAGAACAGAATCAGAGGTCCGCCTGCCCAAGGGTTCTCGGTTACACCATTTCAGATACTGCAAGGATGGAATCCAAGAAAAGCTCCACTGGTTATTTGGGTCAGAGACATTGAACTATCCTGCTATTCAAAAAGCAACCACTGAAGTACAGACATAAGAAAGGAGGGAGACAGTCGGGGAGTCCCAAAACCAGACCCTCACCCTAAACTATGCCAGAAGCAATTGGGGTAAGAATAAAATACTACATACAAAATTCAACATAACTGATCAAATAGAAAATAAAAATACAGACAGTAAAAGTTACAAGTGCATTGCCTTGTCTAAATAATCGCTTCAAACTGTATGTGGAAAAGGAGAGGGAAGGGATTAGAAGTCAGCAACAAATGCAAAAAGCCAAAGAGGGTCAAGGAAGCAAACTTCACATCCTCTGCCAGCTCTCTCCCCACCACCACACAAAAACCGAAGGAGAGGCTTTTTCAGTTTTGTCGTTGACCTACTTTTGAACATCCAAGGTATAAATAAGCAGTTCTATAAAGCCTGGGAGGAAGGAGAGAAAAGAAGAGCAATGTCCTGGGTCTCAGTGTCAGTGACAGACCTCGCTCCTTCACAACACACTTATGGTTTTCATTAAGGAGTTCAAAGGGGAAGTTCACTTGTACTCATTCATAACCAACGGGTGTATTCTTTCTTTCTTTTAAACACAAAAGTAATACTGGTGCATGGGGTAAAGCCAAACTATACAGAAAAATTAAAAATGAAAAGTTATATCCTCTAAACACTCTTCCAAAAGACGTAACCTTTACATTTTTGAGTATCATCCCTGGAAAAGAAATTATTTATATACTAGGAAAGGCATGTGCACATATTTTTATTTATTCAAATGAGATCATATTACTCAAAAAGTTTTGGACATCACCACTGTCACACTGCTTTTCCCATTAGTACAGGCAGGCCTGCATCAGCTCAAAAGCACTGCACAGTAATCTGCTGTATAGACCCACTATAATGGAATAAACCAGTCCCATGCTAGTAAGATGTGTGAGTAATTCCTTTTTGTCTCCCTGTCTATCTATCCATACACCCATCCATCCATCTGTCCATCCAATATATTCATTGGCTCTTTCAAACAAGCTGCAATAAACATCCCAATCTGCATCCCTAGCATTCGCTCTAAGCCAGTCTGAGCTGTAAGGGTCTTTTCTCATCCTGCGTTAATTCCCAGTTAACCAACTGCACCAAAAAGTTTGAAATACTACTCAATAACAACCCAAAATCAATTTTTAGTAACAATGAAAACTTACTAAACTATGGTATAAAATGGAATAAATGAGGAGCCTGGCATCTATATATCCAATACATAGAAATATTTATCATCTTAAAACATTATAGAAAAAAATTAAAACTGTACCATATAAAGATTTGGGATCAAGCCTTTCTCTTAAAAAAAAAAAAAAAAAAGGCCCAAATTGGTAACAGTCTTTTAAAGCAGTCCCTTGTTGTCTCTAAGGCCCCTATGGAGATGAGTTTTCTTTTCCTCCAGTGTTAGAAGGGAGCCTATGGACCACAGTTCGTCTCAGAGAAAACCACCCTCTTAGAAAGATCTGGCAGCAGAGGCTAAGAGAGACCAGGCCTCTCAATGACTTAAGGGTCAGCCAGCTAGTAGCTCTCACGGCTTCTCACTTGTTCTTCTTTTCTATCAAGTGACCTCGCCACCGTGTATCACTGCTTAGTAGCTTAAACCTCAGGTATCACATAATCAGGGAATTAAGTTAACCCGCTTAATGCCAGTCCCCTCAAATGTCTCTCCAAGACATGACACACACTGTGTGTCTCTTTGTCTATTTGTCTCAAATGTCAGTCATCAGAGAGGCCCCCCAGCTTCCTGCAGATCAGCCTGGTGCTGAATTTAAGAGATTGCAAGATACGGCTTCTCTAAGCTGCAATTTCCTCAAATGCAACATGGGAACAGTACCTATACTGACTCGGCACAGTCAAGGACCATGAGATAACATGTGTGACACTCTTGGAGGGAAGAATGATACAAAATAAGGGCTCAAAAGGTGTTAGTAACTTACGAAACCCCCACAGTCTCAGTTTTGAAAAACGAGCTGGCACAGAAAAGAGTACTCTGGCTCTCTCTACCAGAAGAAACAGATTTTTGCTTGGAGATATGATTAAACCTGTTCAAGTTACCCAAGGTACAGCCATTATTTATACCCTGGGAATGCCTCAGCCTAGGAGACAGTAGCTAATCCAGGGCTGCAATGAGGCAAGGATACAGCTAACCAGAAAGAGTGTGAAGGGCATCTCCATGATGCAAAAAATGGCGTGTGCCACTTACTGACTGTGGCCAAATTCCAAGCAAATTGTAAACTTTAGAGATGTTTTCTTTTCTCTGTCATTTCATTTTCTTCATAAAAATGCTGTTTTCATCTTATTTAACCACAGTTATTCTACCCTACCAAGTAATCAAGACTTTACACTATAGTTCCTAACACAGTCCCTTGCAAAGAAATGCCAGGTGCCAAAGAGAAACAGTTTTTAACTCAGGCTCTCTTCCTTCCATTCAGAATATATATCAAACACACAGACCACCACACCAAGTATTAATCTTATGTGTATCTCTGAAAAAAATAATTTGGTTCTCCAATTCATTTAAACTTTCAATGTCACCTGAAAAACACACAGAACCTTGAATTTCACCAAAGTGGGGCTGAAATTTCAATTTAACAGAATCACAGTTTCACAAAAGAGAATTCTTATCCTGAGAATTAGCTAATTTAGTCTTTAATTTATTCTTTCCTTCCCTACTTGCACATTCATTCATTCTAGACTTGGTTAAACACTACCACCCTCCCCAGAAAGCCTTTCCTCTCTTGCCTACCCATAACTTACAGCAATTTTCGTGTAGACTACTGTAGTGGTCCTTGTTCTGACTTGCCCCACATCACTCCCACTTCTGGTAGCAGCACCCGTGTCCTCAAATGTCAGTCAGATGGTTCCCTACCTTTCCACCAACATGATCCAGCCAAGCAATATATTCTATCCTTCCTTTCTGTGATTGGCTGAGAGTTTAACATGTGACCCATCTCCAAGACCTTTATCACAACCTGAGGGGGTGAATATCAGGTCTTCTCTTTGGGGTTGCTGGTGATAAGGATGATGCAACACTGGGCCCACCAAGATTGGATGGCTGTTAGGTCATATATGCAGAGATGCATCCTAAGAAAAAAAGTCAACAAAGAGGAAAATGGAAACAGACCAAGTCCACTCTGGTCTGGAAACAGACCAGACAAAGTTCTGAAATTTTCAGAAATACATACGCCTAAAACTCCTTTTTTCTGCCACGGCCCAGTTTCTGGTATTTGGAAGCAGACATGCTAACATATACAGCTTGGCTCTACTGATTTCTTCTACTCACGCCCAACTTCTTCCACAAGACTGTTAGTCCATGAAGGGCAGAAACTATGTTTTACTGTCTTCCTCTGCCCACAATTAGTAGAAGGCCTCAGTAGATATGTACGGTAGCCCTGGGCTCAGGGAGGATTTTCCTATCCTATTTCAAGAAAAGGTGCATATGTACCAGGCTCATTAGCTTAATGCGAGTAACAAATTGCACAAAGGGGATCTGATTAGGGGTTGTTCAAACACACTGAGGGAAAACAAATGCTGCATTCTTCCCTTTTGCTATACAAGAGCAAAAGGGAAGAATTCTTTTTAAAAGAAAGAGTATTCTTCCTTTCGCTACAAGAATCATTTATTAACTCTCTATGTGAACCCCCAATCTCAAACTATTATCATCAACAACAAAAGTCACAAAGTTTCCAAAGCAGTGTCACTGAAACACCATCACATGAAAAGAGCTGAGCGACCACAGCAGGAAGGCAAGGAAAGCAGTGTAGGAAGAGTTACCCTGGGACCCCTGCTTCTCAATCTGTAAGTCTCACCCTTAGGGCGGTCCTGATCTAAATGCCCATCTGCAATCTTCTTCAGAGATGATATACAACTGGGGTCTTTGTGCCACACAGGTGGAGAACCACTGCTCTAAAGGGTACAAGTGGCTTTTCAGGCATTTTGTTTCTCTTCCTTTGCTAATTCAGTTAGGAGAAAATGCCCATAACTCACAGAAAAAATAGGAAATAACTGAACTGGAGCTCTTTTACCCATAAATGATAGAATCTCCAAGGAAGAGGCCAACAAAAAGTCAAGGTTTATTTATGTGTTTGTTTAAATTTAAATATGGGCTCTGGTAGAAGAGGAAATGATTTCTCATGATTCACTGTCTCTGATGGGAATTATCAGTGGCAGCTTGCAAATGCCCAGCTGAACGGAGTTGGAAAACAGGTAGATCCTCACCCTGCCCAAGAGTCTGCTAACCTTATAAAGGTTTCTTGAAAAAAAAAAAAAAAAAACCCACTGGCCTATCTGAAATGAGGGAACAGTGTCATCTATTATAGTGAAAAACAGGAAACAAAGTATACATTCATTAGAAAGAAGACCAGTTAAACATTCTGCATTAAGACAATGCAATCAACATGATTCGTAAAACAAAGATTTACTGAACATCTATTATCTGCCAGAGCTCACAGTGCCGCCAATTAATATATATTCACATACATAATCTCCCATACATAAAGATACAGGTACAAAACAGTGAAGTGCAATTCCAATTTTCATTAAAGAAATATATTTATATTATATCTATGAGTGTAAGTATCTTAATAATCACTAAAGTGTTACTTGCAGCCATCTCTAAAAGATGGGGATTTGGGTAATTATTATCATCTACATACCACTTTCATTATCATTGGGATTTTTAAGAGTGTTAAAAATTGTGTATTAAAATTTTATGGTCCCATCTAACAATATATAAGAGAACACGCTATCATACCAGATGATCTGGGCTCAAATTTTACTTTTGTCACTTATGTGCTATGTTACTTTAGGTAAATTAATCTCTGTGCCTCAGATCACCAAATTGTAAACTAAGGCTAATAAGATTGACCTCACAGAGTTGTTATGAGGCTTGTGGTTGTTCAGTTGCTAAGTTGCCTCCAACTCTTTGTGACCCCACGGACTGCAGCACATCAGACTCCTCTGTCCTCCACTATCTCTTGGGATTTGCTCAAATTCAAGTCCACTGAGTCGGTGATGCCTTCCAATCATCTCATCCTCTGCCCTCCCCTTCTGCCTTCAGTCTCTCCCAGCATCAGGGTCTCTCTGAATGAGTCAGCTCTTCACATCTGGTGACCAAAGTACCGGAGTTTTCAGCTTCGGCATCAGTCCTTCAAATGAATATTCAGGGTAGATTTCTTTCAGGATTGACTGGTTTGATCTCCTTGCAGTCCCAGGGACTCTCAAGAGCCTTTTGAATGTTCAGTTTCATGCAAGCTTTTTCACTCTCCTCTTCACCTTCACCAAGAGACTCTTTTGTTCCTCTTAACTTTCTGCCATTAGAGTGGTATCATCTGCATATCAGATGATACTCAAGATTGTTGATATTTCTCCCAGCAATCTTAATTTCAGCTTGTGAATCATCCAGCCCAGCATTTCACATAATGTACTCTGCACGAAAGTTAAATAAACAGGTGACAATATACAACAATTCTGAACCAGTCAGTTGTTTCATGGCCAATTCTAACTGCTGCTTCTTGACCCACATATAGGTTTCTCAGGAGACAAGCCCTCTCATCTCTTTAAGAATTTTCCACAGTTTGCGGTGATCTACACAGTCAAAGGCTTTAGCATAGTCAATGAAACAGAAGTAGATGTTTTTGTACAATCTTCTTGGTTTCTCCATGATCCAACAAATGTTAGTAATTTCATCTCTGGTTCCTCTGCCTTTTCTTAATCCAGCTAGTACATCTGGAAGTTCACGGTTCACGTATTGCTGAAGCCTGGCTTGGAGAATTTTGAGCATTACTTTACTAGTGTGTGAGATGAGTGCAGTTGTGTGGTAGTTTGAGCATTCTTTGGCATTGCCTTTCTTTGAGATTGGAATAAAAACTGACCTTTTCCAGTCCTGTGGCCACTGCTGAATTTTCCAAATTTGTTGCCACATTGAGTGCAGCACTGTCACAGCATCATCTTTTAGGATTTGAAATAGCTCAGCTGGAATTCCATCACCTCCACTAGCTTTGTTCATAGTGATGCTTCCTAAGGCCCACTTGACTTCACATTCCAGGATGTCTGGCTCTAGGTGACTGACCACACCATTGTGGTTATCTGGGTCATGAAGATCATTTTTGTATAGTTCTTCTGTGTATTCTTTCCACCTCTTCTTAATCTCTTCTGCTTCTGTTATGAGGATTAGATGAATTAATAACAAAGGGGGAGAAGGCAATGATGATGATAGAGAATAAGGAGACCAAGCTGCTTCAGACATACTATCCATGAACATGCCACCCTGCTTGAAACATCTCTGAGTACAAGTCTGACTGAAGCCCTTCTGGCCTTTCTGTGACCTATTCCTCTAATAACAGCAAGGACCACCTCTTCAAGGGTATCAGCTTTTAGCAAACTCCTGTTCATCATTAACCCCATCAGTTGACCTCCCTCCCAACCAGTATGACCCATATCCATGCACTACCCTCTCCTGTCTCCATGGCTCCAAGTATGTTTCCTCTCCAGCCTTGAAGTTTCTCTGTTCTCCAATAAACTGAATTCTTTCCATCTCTCTGTGGTGCTCATTAAGGCTTATCCAAGTAGATCCTCTTGGTTCTGTTATTGTTTTATTTCCTTTCCCTTCCCATCCCTTCCCACTCCACATATTTAAGTGCCTAGATTGATTGGTCTTTAAATATACTGATGTTTGAGGCATGTTCTTCTTCTTCCCTACCACTTCAACCTTAAACTCCAATTTCAATTGGTGTTCTTAGAAAACTATCCTCCCACTCTCTCACCCATCCATCCATTCAGCTACCCATCCTTTAGTAATTAACAACAGCAAGCCAATCATCATGCTGGGTGTTAAGCCAGGGTGGGCATCTGACACTAGGAATACCATCATGCAATAAAAAGTTAAACTGATGCTATATATAGCTTCTAACAACCATGTAGTTTAATGGCTCTATTAAGCACAGGGGACTCTACTCAGTACTCTGTGATCTACTCAGTACTCTGTGACTACCTATATGAGAACAGAATCTAAAAAAGAGTATAAACATGTATATGTATAAATGATTCAATTTGCTGAACAGCAGAAACTAATACAACACTGTAAATCAACTATATGCCAATAAAAATTTTAAAAAGATTCCATTGTTTGACTACCCTATACAACTGGAGTTGACTTTGTTTCACTGTCACTTGTTTTAATACATATGTGGTCAAGTTGTATTTTTCTTTTTTTTCTTCTCCTGAATTTTATTATAGACAAAATATTGTGGCACTAAAATAACATTAAGAAGAATAATTTTTTAAAAAAATTCACCTCGCTAACAGCAGCTATTTTATTTTCTCATGTCTTCTCTCTGCTTTTGTACATGTGTCAATTTACGCATTTCTAATCATAGCACACACAAACTCTCATATTACTTTTCTACTTATTGAGAAAGCATTTTTCTGCATTCAATATTTATGGTTTTAAGAGCAGTATAAAGTTTCAAAGGGTTTCACACCATACTTTACTTATTTACTTTCCTACTGATGAAAACATAAATTATTTCCATTTAAAAGTTAACTCATTGACAGGTGATCTTCCTGTATACAATCCTTTTCTTCTTTTTAATTATGGACTTGGAACAAATTTTTCCAGCCCTGGGATTACTAGACCCAAAGCTATGAAAAAAGAATGTAAGGCTTTTGACAGCCATAGGCTACTAAACTAAAGAGTTTTAACAGTTATGCCTACAGTCAACACTATTATACACACTAAAAGAAGAAAAAAGAGTTGAGGATAGCTCAAGTTATTTCTGTTTGCAATTGAGAGACCAAATATTTACACATACTTTTATAGATTATTTATCTTCTTAATTACACTTCACACACCAACAGAGAATATGTAGAAAAAACAGATCAGGTATGTGAAAGTACAATGAAATATTAAAAGACCAATACAAATTTGAACGCTCCTGAGAAGCCAGGGGACACCAGTCCAAGAACTGCAAGAAGGCCAGAAGCCATCTACACACAGATACCTGAGAGCTGTCTGTCTACATATAGATGCCCTCTCCCACAGTACACTGTGAATGCCACTGGAACAGTCTTCCTATTTGTGACTCCACTTGGTTCTGAGTCCCCAGAGAGAAAAAGGAAAGTGTGTGTCAATATCTGACTCCCTTCTGTACTCTTTTCTCCATCATCCCAGTCACAGTCATTGCCATTCTGTATGCTGCAAAGCAAATCCCTAAAAACAGAAACCAAACTGTCTAAAATATAAGGGGGAAAGGACTGGGAGAGAAAATGAAAGTCCTATATTAAAACTGTCTACTAAAGATTAAACTAAACTACCCATTTTTACAAGCCCTTCAAATCATCATGCTCCTCCTATTTACCTTGGATGGTTTTCAGAAGCTTGCCTGCACTCCCAAGCACACATAAAACTGACAAAATGCACCCTGTCTGGATCTCAGCATCATCCTGCACTCAGCCTCTGTCCCCACATGTGGGACCTATGCTCCTGTGTGAGATGTGATTTCACCTGACCCAGGGCTGCATCCTTAAAACACACTGTGTCACAGCATATGAAAGATATTCCTTTCCGGTTCCCTTTAAGGTTTGTGATAGATCCAAAAGAAGTGTCTATCTGGTATTGGCATGTCTTCAACATTTAACAGTTGGTAAAGATATTAAGAAGAGATGGCAAGAATACATGGAAGAACTGTACAAAAATGATCTTCATGACCCAGATAATCATGATGATATGATCATTAATCTAGAGCCAGACATCTTGGAATGTGAAATCAAGTGGGCCTTAGAAAGGATCACTACGAACAAAGCTAGTGGAGGTGATGGAATTCCAGTTGNAAGTGAAGAGGAGCTAAAAAGCCTCTTGATGAAAGTGAAAGTGGAGAGTGAAAAAGTTGGCTTAAAGGTGAGTTAGAGAAGGCCTATTTCAAGGAGTGCAATTCTAAAGGTGGGAAACAAATCATAAACAAGCAAAACGAGTAGACTGCACAGAAGACAGAGTGATGAGACAGAAGGTACCAGAGGTTAAGAAGAGGCAAGACAGTAATGCTATAAATAGGGCAATCAGGAAATTAAGAATGTATAATTTAGGCTGAGAAATGATGCAAGAGTGAGCTATGTAAAAAAAAAAAATAATAAAAGCACATGAAAAGCTGATAGGCAGAAAGGCTTGTGCAAAGGTCGTGAGGAGGGAAAGAGACTAGTGAACTTGGGAACAGAAAGCTGGCCTTTCTGGCCACATCAGGAGTTTTAGGTTTTATTTCAAGTGAGTAGGAAGCCACTAGGGTGCCACTAAAGCAGATTAGTTTTCTCATTAAGTTAAACTTAGCCTTTTTAGGTCAAAATGTTAAACCATTTTTAGACAAGAATTCCTTTCACATTAGATCATAGATTTTCTCTTCTTAAACTGGGGATATGGAGCTTAACTTTTTCTTGCTGACCTAGGCTCAATCAACTACTCTTTAGTACTGTTATCCATGAGAAGAGCAGAGGTGTTTGAACCAAGATAACTGGTCTTTTATAATCCAGTTTCTTTCTTCTTCCTCTGCTACCAAAAGTCACTCTCGCTCCATCAGACTGTTCCAGCTGCCTTATTGGCAACGATTTCAGCTATGACCATCAGGCTGTGCAAGACACTGCCTCTTCTATGCAATCAAGGGCATGGATTTCGTGACAGTTATTGCTGTCCAAAGGCTATTATCATCATGAAGACCTTGGAATACATAGATCAACCCCAAATAGTTGTCTTTATTTCAAGGTAGGTAGAATTCTAAAGACAGTCTTCCTAAAACTTCAGTCCTGTGGTTATTCAAATACTAGTCCAGGTACAACTCTGAAGAAGCTTTCTCAATTAAGGTCCCAAAATCAGCTGACCTTAAGACACAGAAGTGATCTGAATGGGCTTAATCTAATCACACAAGTCCCTTAAAAGCAGAGATTAAGAGCACAGGATACTCTAAGTGCATAAAATTAGGAGCCAGCAGCGCTGAGGTCTAGTCCTGGCTCTGCCACTAAGTACTTGGGCATTCAGTGAGGCAGTCCTTCTCTTCCTCAGCCTGTCTTTTCTACAAATGAGGGAGATGCTCAAACTGATGGTTAGGGTCTCCTCCAGCTCTGACATTCTGAGAAATGAGTCATTCCTTATTACATAAGAAAAGTGAACTAAAAACAAACATGCACACTTTTCTCTGTATATTATTTTCAAGTGACATTCATCATTTCCTGTGTACTAGTATATCTGTGTCTCAGGCTGTAATATTTAAGGAAGGGTACGGAACAAAGATCTACTAATACTTATTATTTTAAATATAATCAATACATGATTGTTGCATTTATTTTTATCACAGGATATAACAGCATCTCAGAGGCTTTTCAGTCTCACAGTTAACTAAATATTTAGGCAATCTACACAGCTTATCTTCATGTAAAAGCTGAGTCAACATAATCCTAAACCTATGTAAAACATGATCTGGGTGTCAAATTAGGGGTGGAGGGGGGAGGATAGTTATCTAAACACATGCCTTAAAGCCTAAAAAATGTTCTCTGAATAAAAAATGACCATACATGTTTGGGGGCCTCTGTTCAAATTCCCATTTCTACCATTCGGATTTTTCACTACTAATTTGTATTTTAAATCAAACAGAGAGACGGGCCCTTACATACATTCTCCTCTGTTATTTCAATGTGCTCATGCCATGTGAAAGTTGCAAGTCATTCTGAACTGAAACATTATGAAATAAAGATCTCTCTACAAAAACTATGTGGAGCTTTTGTCACAGTTCAAGTACTTTTCCAGATTGGAAACCTGAGCATGTGCGAATGAAAAGATAATGTGTGAAAGTGGGAGGAATTACTGTGGGGAAAGGATGTGGACAGAGCAAGAGGGTGGAGTGGGTGGGAAGAGGGAGGGAGAGAGAAAGAAAGAGAGAGGTTTGCCATGTTTAGACAGGCACAAGTTTCCTAAGCAGCTCAACCGCTAAATTCTCTGTACCTCAAGCTGAACTCTGAATTGTCACACAAGAGTGCTGGAGGGCTTCCTGTAAAAAGTAGCATGTGCTACAATAAAAGAAGATACTTTTCAATACAGGGCAGCAGGGAATAAGAACAGGACTGCACAGAAATCTAGATCAAATCAGAAAAGACACCATTCTTAGTAAGGATGACCTGCCTGCCTCTGTGTACTGTGTGCATGTATTGGAAAGAGGGACTTGTTATCACAGGATGATTGGTACAAAATCAAAGACACAAGGCAAATATCCCTAACAAGACCAACATTCAGTGATCAAATGGGGGCTTAGGTGAGGGTGAAGGGGCTGAATAGGACTTTATCTAGAAAACGAAATAGCAATCAAAATAAGGGTTCCTTTATGCCAAAGAATTGATGCTTTTGAACTGTGGTGTTGGAGAAGACTCTTGAGAGTCCCTTGGACTGCAAGGAGGTCCAACCAGTCCATTCTGAAGATCAGCCCTGGGATTTCTTTGGAGGGAATGATGCTAAAGCTGAAACTCCGGTACTTTGACCACCTCATGCGAAGAGTTGATTCATTGGAAAAGACTCTGATGCTGGGAGGGATTGGGGGCAGGAGGAGAAGGGGATGACAGAGGATGAGATGGCTGGATGGCATCACGGACTCGATGGACGTGAGTCTGAGTGAACTCCGGGAGTTGGTGATGGACAGGGAGCCCTGGCGTGCTGCGATTCATGGGGTTGCAAAGAGTCGGACATGACTGAGTGACTGAACTGAACTGATATAAGACTGAACTTCATATTTCACCTGTGTGCAAAATATTAACAGACTAACAGCCGATGAGGAACAAAATTTTTCCTACAAGATGTTATGACAAATGCCACAAGTTTGAATTTAACTGCACAATTTAAAAAAAAAAGGTCATTATTGCACTTAAGAGCCTCATCAATTTTCCCAAGGTCCATTTTTAATCCTCTGATTCAACTCATTCTCATTTCAAGCATCTATCAAGTTTCCGTCCTCACGTATTTTCTCCTCATCAGCTGCTGCTTTAACACCCAAGGTTCTCCTTTGTCCATGACCAGGCAAACAACTCAACAAGTTCTCCAATATCACTTCCAACGATTTACAATTTCCCTGTGTTCTGCTTTTGAATATTTATCTGCCATTCAGGGTGAAACCAGGACACAGACAAGATGTCTCACAGTAACGGAAAACATGAAGAGAGGAGGACAACGGGTTAAGCTGTGACTAATTTTATTAGTGTCTGTCATCAGCTGATATTTTCAATGAATTGTAACCCCTGCTTCCATAGGTAGGCTCCTAACTTCAGAGACTGAGATAATGACGACACAGAAAAACAAATACTCCTACCCCTAAAGTTAGGCCTAAAATCATGCCTGGCTTCATTACACAGTGTGGGTTTAAGTATTCCCAACTAATTCTCAGCTGTCTTCTGAAGTCCTGAGTACACAAACCCTTCCGGAGACTGCTCTAAAGAAATAGCTGGACTAGCCGGATTCCACTTCTCACCACAGCCGGGATTCTGGCATTTCGAGCGAACCAAGCCAAGGAAGCAGCAAGCTGTAGAGGATTCACTCTGAGCTGCTGCGTGTTGCACGGGGACAGCCTGAGACGTGTCCTAGCCAGAGAGACAGGTTCCAGGGACACTAACATCTGGAAGTGGTCATCATCTACTCTCACTCTTCCCAGTAGAGGCCTATGGAGTTTTTCATGTTAATAACCTAAGTAAGGTTCCTGATACAAAACACCGCAAGATGTCTTCTTCAGTCATTCCTTGGAAAGTTTCCCAACAGGGTCAAACCAGGACATTCTAATCCACAATGTGTGACACTGGAGATCTGAACCTGGGCAGTCACAGAGGGTCCATAAACATAAATGCTCATAAATATTATGCCAAACTTACTTATTTGGATACATTTATTTTTCACATAGGCCACAGTATCCACTGGATTTTAAAAACAGTCTCTCATGCCCCTCCCTCCAAAACCTCAGTCTCTCTCCCTCCAAAACCTCCTGTGTACATAATCTTCCTCCAGATCAATCCCAGTAGATCACTAGGAGTTTACAGACACACCTCCTCCTCCAAAAGCTAAGTTGTGTCTGAGGGACTGTGGGGCTCTGGCCCACCAGGCTCCTCTGTCCATGGGATTCTCCAGGCAAGAATACTGGAGAGGGTTGCCATTTCCTTCACCAGGCCATCTTCCCAGGGACTGAACCCATGACTCCTGCAGGGCAGGCAGATTCTTTACAACTAAGCCATCAGGAAAGCATAAATACATCAGAGTTCTTCAGTACTAAACAGTTTCCCCCCAAGTTGGAATGCACCTCATAATCCTGTTTATATTTAATGTTTCCTTCACGATCAACAAAAGTGATTATTAAACTGACAGTGTACCTCTGAATCGATGCACCAAAGCCATAGAAGAATTAGCCCTGTATAAAATACATCAGTAAATAGGCAAATTGCATGTCTGTAAACAAATAATAAAAGAAAAAGCCTAATATGGATACTTCAGTGACCCCATGAGAACACAGGATGGGCATCAAATCACCTGAAACACAACTGAACTGATGCTCTATCACCAACGGACACTGGTCAAGTTTCAAGCTCTTACCCAACATATCTTGAGTGGACCCTGTGCCAGATACTGCACTACTGGGAAAAGTTACTCATCTAGGCAAGAGGCCCAGACAAGTTCCTAAGGGGGAGGATATAGAGATCCCAATGGGAAGCAGGTAGGCTGGCCTAACAAGGAAGCTGAGCATCATTAGGACAGAAAGAAAACAGGGAGCTGGAGAGAAAACAGGGCCAAATGAATGACTCCAAAAGGGCTGGGGATGCTGCTGCTACTAGAGGATAACTCATCAGCTTATTATAGAAAACATATTATAACACAGGGGAGAGGAAACCTTGGGAGTTTTCAATTATGAGACAAAGGGATTCTACCAGAAGCCAAGAAAGTGGATGTAGGGACTCTGATCACAGGAGCAGAGAAAAAAGCATAGCCTGATCTGAGCTCTAAACTGGGTGAACATTATAATGAGTGCTCAGAAAAAAGTCCCACTTATGGGGTATAACATTCTTCTACCTCCTAGGAAGAGTGCAATTAGCAGATTTTCCTGACTACAGTCTAGAACATGTATGCATGCTCAGTTGACCAGTCATGTATGACTCTTTGCGACCCCATGGACTGTAGCCTGCCAGGCTCCTCTATCCATGGGCTTTCCCAGGCAGAAATACTGGAGTGGGTTGCCATTTCCTTCTTTAGGGGATCTTCCTGACTCAGGGGTTGAACCCTCTTCTCTCAAGTCTCCTGCACTGCAGGTGAATTCTTTACCCACCTAGGAAGCCCTACTGTCTAATGGTCTGCAATAATCACCCCAAAGTCTAGATGCCCTTTCCCAGAGATGGGATGCAGAACTAAAACATGCAGTGTTTGCATATCCCTTGGAAAAACCCCTTTGTTTAGATACTTGCTGGCCTTGCATCATCTGTAAAATGATAGGCAGAATCATGCTCCTCAGTGGTCCAAAGGTTCTGCAGGAATCTCTGTACCAAACTGAGACAACTCTGCAGACTCATGGACAGTTGAAGCTCACCTGTCAGGCAGAGGGAATACCTAGTCAGCACATCTTACAGGAAAACTTTTGGATGATCTCTTGTCAACTGGTACTCCATAAGTCCCACCTCACAAAAAAAAAAAAAAAAAAAAACTTGTCCATATAAGACAAGCTCCCTTAATTGTGGCAAGTCCTGAAACACTGAACTAGCAGGACACAGACCAGTGTCCTCTACGGTCAGGACTTGAAAGGCCAGCCAATTAATAGGACAGAGCTGGTGAAATCAGCAGGTGTTTCAAATAGGCTGGTGAAAGCTCCCAACTTATGGGAAATGAGGCTTTGAAGCTACAAACCACCACATCCATAAACATGTGGTGCATAGAGACTCTCTTGCATGGAGGTTTTAAAAACAAAAAAGTCATTAAGTTTACAACAACTAACTACTGTAGTGCTCAGGACTGGAAAAAGGTGCGACAAGAGACGGGAGAAGAGAACTATTTAAGGCACAAGGGCAGGTATCTTAACATGTTGGCTTGTTAACTCTCTCAAGGCCTACATAGTGGCTGGTACATATTTATACCCAATACATGTTCACTGAGGTAAACTCCAGAGGTTCAAAACGTTGAAGATCAGTTTATGCCCTCTTGTGTTAATGAGGGAGAGTGACAGTGGAGAAGGGACATCCTGAGTGGTGGGGGGTGCTCAATTTGTCATGCCACAACACACCACAGCTTCAGTACACTGGCTGGGGCAAGGGGATAAAAGCTATAGCCTCCGCTTGGCTGCTACCATCTTAATAAAAACAAACAAGCAAGCACAGTAACAGCCAAGTGCCAGAGCACCTGCACAGCAAATACCTGTATCTGCCTTTGAATCAACAGGATGGCTCATGGATGGGGTCAGGATCCATTTTCGTTTTAATAACTTTTCTCCTTTGTATCCACAGTTGCCCCCTCCACCTCCACCCCCTTCCTCCACTAAAGAACCAAGGCTTTTATCCACTTCCAGCCAAGCCACAATGTCTAGAGAGACCACAGGAGAATAAGAAGGCCACCTCCAACAAACACGAAGACAGAATAGAGTGCCTCTGACTCAGACAACAGAAAAGACACAAGACAGCAACACACCCATGAAAGAAAGTGCCCTAGGCAAAGGCCTCCCTCACAGCTGAACGCTGGCAGTGAAGATGATGATGTATGTCACCTCTAAACACAGAAACCAAGAAAGGAAGTAATCTGCTCTAATGAGTTGGATGGTGTCCTAACCCTCTGAACCCATGAATGTGATCTTATTTGGAAAAAGGACCTTAGCAGATGTACTTGTAAAAAGATAATCCTGGGCTATCCAATGGGCCCCAGGCCCAATGACAAGCGCCCTCATAAGAGACAGAAGAGTTCGCAACACAGAGAAGAGAAGAATGCCATGTGGAGACAGAGGCGGAAACTGAAGTGATGCAGCCACAAGCCAAGGAGTGCATGCAGCTAACAGAGGGGTGAGAGGCAAGGAAGCACTCTCCCTGGGGCACTGAAAGGGAGCACAGCCCTACTGATACACTGATTTAGGAACTCTAACTCCCCCAGAACTGCAACAGAACACATTCCTATAATTATAAGCTACCTGGTTTGTGCTAATTTGTTTTGGCAGCCCCAGGAAACTAATATACCTGCCCTACCCTCAGGATTCCTCTTATGGTGTGTTCATCTCCAGTCCAGCAGACACAGAAACACTTCCTGCATGAGCAGCCAGAGCAGCAGGGGAACCCCCTGGGGCAGGACCCTCAGCTACTCTATGTGGTCAGATCATGACTGCCTCTTTAGTCAGAGACTTGGATTCATATCTCAGAGATGGAAGGATCCCTTTAAGACTGATAAGATCCTGAAGCCTGACATGCCTACCATCCTTACAAGTCCCTTTATTCTTCAGATGAGGTAATCAAGCCCTGAAAGTTAGCTAACTTGCCCAAAGTTCACAGCTATGGAATCAGACTAGACTCCAGCCCAAATCTCAATGTGATTGCTCCCCGCTATGAATCCAAATGACACCAGAAGTGCTAGGACCCCAAACAGCTATTCCCCAAAGGTGTGGGGACACAGTTGGTGCCTCCCCCCTCTCCTCACTTTACATTTCCAGCCTTCCTCAAAGGTCTTCCAAAGGCAGTGACCATTCTGAAAGTTGAGTTTACACTTCCCGAGCACCTACCACCTCAGAGCTGCTTCACCGAAAGGCAACGAGGGAGCAATGTAGCCCCAGCGTGGGATGTGCTCTCCTCACCTGTCCTTACACAGGACCCAGCCCATATTCCCAAACCAGTGTTTCTTTCCTCCGTGAAACTCATGTTGCCATCTCTGTGCTCTATGTCACCTGAGAGAGGGCCCTCTCTTACCTAACCAGATCTCTATCATAACTTGGCCCAGGATGAACTGAGCTGCAACAAGAGCAGATTCAGACATCTTACAATCATTAACTAGACTTTCTTGGTCAATGACTCAGATTGGCTGTCACTGCCAGACACACAGCACTCTCCTAACAATAACACAACCAAACAAGGAATAACATGCAGAAAAGAAAGGTTCACTTTAAGGATTTCTTGTTTGAACCAAGAATAGAAACTGAAAGGAATAGAGTTGTTCAGGAAAAAGGAAATGAGATGGTGATTCTATTTTTCTTGTAAGAAAAACTTTCTAAAGTTATTTAAAAAAAAAAAAAAATCACACACTACCTTGAGTTTAGTTGTGAATGTGGCAGCCAAAAAATGAAAATACAAGCACTAAACAAAATGAGGTGAATATCACTGGAATCGACACAACACAGAAACCCAATGGTGCAACTGAAAGCTCCCCTCAAACGCGTGTGCGCCCTTTCTCCCTCTGCGTCCAGCTCTCTGCCTGTCACTTTCCCCGCCCTCCCTCTCCACCTCTCTCTCACACACACACATACTCACGCTTTAAAGTTTGTCCTTTGTATAACTCATCTATAAGAGAAATGTGGTTATGTTTTATCTCTGAGCAAACTCAAAATGCAAGCAGATAGCAGACAAACGCACTTAGCTGTAAAGCCTTCCCAAGTCTCCTTCATGGACCCAGGCCAAACAATATGCCATCTCCTTTACTGGGTACTAACAGGAGAAAGCTAGAACCTCCCTGGTGGTCCACTGGTTAACACTTGGCGCTTCCACTGCTGTGGGCTCAGGTTTGATCGTAGTGGGGAGCTAAGATTCCACAAGCCACACGGCACAGCCAAAAGAAAACACAACAACAAAAAGAAAAAAGAGAGAGAGAGAGAGCCCTCCCTCAAATATTCTCATGAAACAACCAGGTCCACATGAAACGACCAGGCTGCAGTGGACCACAGCACTCTGTGATAGACTAAGAAATGCTGACTGTGTTTCCTTAGCAGCCCCATACACAGACATCTTCCGTGCCACTTCAGAGGGCTCACAGACATCATCGTCACACCCCCCACTCCAGTCCGTCCTCAGCTCCCAGAATGAGCAGCCCTTGTTCACCACATAGGTAGAAGAGATTCAAGTGCCAGCTATCCCCTTACCCTTCAAACTTACCTTCTGTCTAATTCCTCTACTTCTACCAATTCTCTATGGATTGTGATGAGCATACAGAGCAAGTCAAGTACATTGTGGATGGAGTTTAGAACAACCTGTTAAGAGTCCTGCATCCAGTAAGAATAGTGATGGACACACCTACCCAAAGAAATAGCTCGTGTTCTGTTCAAGGTGAGAGTGATAAGGGCTCTGGTCCTGAGCCTCTTCACAGAGAGGAAGGTATTTAATCACCAGGCCTCTGAGCCCTTTGCAACAAAGACTGGACAGTAGTACATCCTAAGTAGCCCCATCATTCTGTCAAGATGCTTCAATGGCATCTGGGAATTAAACCTCAGCAGGTCATTTCTGTGCTTGCTTAATGTACTGTTGTCATATGGACATAAATTAACAAAACTCTGTTCTAAAACATACCGATAAATAAAAAATATATCATGCTTTGTGTATGTGTATTCAAGGCAAGTTGCCTCAGTCATGTCCAACTATGACCCTATGGACCGTAGCCTTCTAGGCTCCTCTGTCCATGGGCTTCTCCAGGCAAGAATACTGGAGTGGGTTGCCATGCCTTCCTCCAGGGGATCCAGGGATTGAACCCACATCTCTTAATGTCTCCTGTATTGGCACGTGGGTTCTTTACCACTAGCACCACCTGGGATTTTATAAATCATTATAGTTCCACTCACCTGCCTCCTGAAACATATGTATGCGGGTCAAGAAGCAACAGTTGGAACTGGACATGGAACAACGAAGTAGTTTCAAATCGGGAAAGCAGTACATCAAGGCCATATATTGTCACACTGCTTATTTAACTTAGATGCAGAGTACATCATGCGAAATGCCAGGCTGGATGAAGCACAAGCTGGAATCAAGACTGCCAGGAGAAATATCAATAAAAGGTATACATATGATACCACCCTTATGGCAGAAAGCAAAGAAGAACTAAAGAACCTATTGATGAAAGTGAAAGAGGAGAGTGAAAAAGTTGGCTTAAAGCTCAACATTCAGAAAACTAAGATCAGGGCATCCAGTCCCATCACTTCATGGGAAATAGATGGGGAAAAAGTGGTAACAGCAGCAGACTTTATTTTCTTGGGCTCCAAAATCACTGCAGATGGGGACTGCAGCCATGAAATTAAAAGACGCTTGCTCCTTGGAAGAAAAGCTATGACCAACTTAGCATATTAAAAAGCAGAAACATTACTTTGCCAACAAAGATCCATCTAGTCAAGGCTATAGTTTTTCCAGTGGTCATGTATGGATGTGAGAGTTGGACTATAAAGAAACTGAGTGCCAAAGAATTGATGCTTTTGAACTGTGGTGTTGGAGAAGACTCCTGAGAGTCCCTTGGATTGCAAGGAGATCAATCCAGTCCATCCTAAAGAAAATCAGTGCTGAATATCCATTGGAAGGACTGATGCTAAAGCTGAAACTCCAATACTTTGGCCACCTGATGTGAAGAACTGACTCATTTGAGAAGACCCTGATAGTGGGAAACACTGAAGGTGGGAGGAGAAGAAGAGGACAGAGGATGCAATGGCTGGATGGCATCACTGACTCGATGGACATGAGTTTGAGTAAACTCTGGGAGTTGGTGATGGACAGGGAGGCCTGGCGTGCTGCGGTCCATGTGGTTGCAAAGAGGTAGACATGACTGAGCGACTGAACTGATAGTTCCACTGACTATAACTAACCCAAAAGGCAGTCAGTATAGAGTCCGGATAGATCCTGCATCTAGACAATGACATAATCTATACACAGGCACATATAAAATCTAAAGGTCTCTGGAATTCACATCTAAGAGGACAGCTAATCTTTACAAAACTGATGTGAAACAATGTGTTATCTCCTCAAGTCTCATAGGTACTATTATTCTCCCCCGTTTACAGCTCAGTAAACTGAGATTTGGAGATGTTAGGTAAGCTGCTCAAGGGTCCATGGTAGAAGCAGTATTCAAACTCAGGTTGGCTGACTTCAAAGCCCATGTTTTTAACCCTTTTCCTACCACAAATGAAATGAACTAGGACAGCAGGAATCCACTTGAATACAGAGTGAAATCTATTTGTGGAATTATAATAAATGACTACTACTAGCTTCTCTACTGTACCTAATTTTTACAGTTATGTGTGTGTATGCACACATGCATATGTGTATACAACACACACACACACACATTTTCTTAGGGTTTATATTTTTTACACTTAAAAAAAAAGGGGTCAAAGTAAAGGAATCATCTCAGGAAATGGAAGGCTGAGGTCAGCCCTTACCTATCACTCTTACTTCTTCAGCATGGCCACAAGGATACTGATGGTCACAGAGTCTCCTACAACATGGCAATCTGACCACTGAAAACACACTTGTGACCATAATTATGCATTTTGCATAAATTCATGGAAAACCAGCAGCAAGAAGATACATACACAAGCACACGTATATCATAACATCACATATTGTTGTCCTTCAGTCGCTAAGTCGTTTCCAACTCTTTGCAACCCTGTGGTCTATAGCCCACAGGCTCCTCCATCCATGGGGTTTTCCAGGCAAGAATACTGGAGTCGGTTGCCATTTCCCTCTCCAGGTGATCTTCCTGGACCAGGGATGGAACCAGTGTCTCCTGCATTGGCAGGGAAATTCTTCACCACTGAGCCAACCAGGCAAGCTCCCTGATATTATTTATACATGTATGAATTCTAACTTCATTGTCAGTGCTGCAGACAACATATAACAGTCAGGGGACTACAAACTTTTCAACCAATTTCATATTTTTGGTCTCTAATAAGCCTTCTAAACTGATACTTTCTCTGGTTCAGGACACTGATTTCAGCCACATACCAACAATGACTAAAATATGGAGAAGAAACCCTGAGCCACATGGAAGTAATGTAGTTAAATTCAAAGCCTGTGACTAAAAACAGAAACACACCTCTGGGTATCCTTTCCTTTATTCATTCAAAAAATATTTATTTAACATGGATTCTCAATCAATATGCTACAGTGATCTTGGCCTGGGGCTGTTCTAGGGCTAGAGATGTATGGAAGAACAAGAACAGCAAGGTCCTTGCCTTCACGGATTTATATTTAGAATGGCCCAATAGTGACCAGAGGGATTCCCTGGTGGCTTGGCTGGTAAAGAATCCACCTGCAATGCAGGAGATCCCAGTTTGATTCCTGGGTTGGGAAGATCCCCTGGAGAAGGGACAGGCTACCCACTTCAGTATTCATGGGCTTCCCTGGTGGCTCAGATGGTAAAGAATCAACTGGCAATGTGGGAGACCTGGGTTCGATCCCTGGGTTGGGAAGATCCCCTGGAGAAGGGCAATGGCAACCCACTCCAGTATTCTTGCCTGGAAGAATACTTGTCTGTAGCCTGCCAGGCTCCTTTGTCCATGGTGTCCCAAAGAGCCAGACACAACTGAGCAAATAAGCAAACACATGATAGTGACCAGAACCCAAGACGTTCAACAAATGAATTGAACTGTAGGGTACCTAACAGAAGCCAACTCAACTCACTGTCCCCAAGTTAATTTAGTAAGTCATGAGTGCTTATTATGCACTCCAAACCCAAACATTATAGGCAAATAATGTTAAGGACAAAAAGAATATGATCAATCCCGGCCATTAGCAAGTCAACATCTTCCTGAGATGATAAAACATAGAGGTGTGAGCTAAGTGGAGAAACTGCCAAAGCCAGGTATCATAATCCATCCAGATGTCTGGCATAGCCAACAACTAGGAGAAATATGGCATTCATTTCCACAAAGCAGTTCAAGAGGGAAAGTTAAAAATTGTTCCAATATACTTCAACCCCAAATAAAAAGACAAAACCAAAAAACCCATGTCCATTTACCCCAAGAATGTTGAAAATTTCCTTAGTCTAGTGGAAGTAAAGCTCTCTTAAGATGTATAGAAAAAAAATCAAAACTAATTAGCAATGATTAATTATAAGAGAGCATGTTTCTAATCTGAGGAATCTTAGCCCAGTTTTTGGTTCCCTTCACCTTCTTCTCTTCTTTGCCTTTAAAAATAGAGGTAAAGATAGGGAAAACTCAATTTTCTGGGCATTGGGTCAGGACCACACAGCATGCAGGAGCCAGGGGAGCTGGCTGGGGGCTGGTCAGGGCCTGGTTCCTTCTGCTCAGCCTTTGGTTGTAACCACTAGACCACACGTCTGCACTGTCTTCCTGATGACCAAAGAGAAAGATTTTTAAAGCCATATTAGAAAATGGCTTTGCTTTTCAGATTTTTTTTTATTTGTTCTTATATTTTCTTCCAGGATTATGGGCCAGGATTTTGGGGAACACACTTAAAAAGAATGTGGTCACAATGGTATCACAAGACTTCCTAACTTGACCACACTGCAGCCCGATTCAGCAAACCCAAAGATAACCTCGCAAAAATGCTTATCTTGTTCCACACCTCACCACAACCTAATTCACAGTCCTCCTAATATTCAAATTGCTGTCTTCTGTCCATATAATTTTAACATTACCACCCTTGACTTTTATCACTAAAGAGATATGACCACTTTCTGGCTTTTAGGGTATAAGAGAAGGCTGCAGAAATGGACCTATGAGCCATTCAATCATTCTTCCAATGAACAAAGTCATCTGAAAAAGATTTCTCTTCTATCGACTGCCTTTCCTGTGAAGAAAAAAAAAAGACTGAAACTACTTCAACCATAATCTCCACTCTCATCAATCATTGCCATGATAGCTGAGAGAAAACCAACAGTAATTGATGCTGCTGCTAGAGGCAGAGGTCACGCTATGGAATGTCTATTAAGACCACGCTACGGCCTGAGCGCCTTTAAACTAGCAACTACAATACAGATAATAAACACAGTAAATTGCCCAAGGAAGAATATATGATGTGAGCAGATACAGTGGAAGACAAAATGACCAAAATAAATGTATTATTACAAAATCTACAAACATAAGATGAACTATNGACCACGCTACGGCCTGAGCGCCTTTAAACTAGCAACTACAATACAGATAATAAACACAGTAAATTGCCCAAGGAAGAATATATGATGTGAGCAGATACAGTGGAAGACAAAATGACCAAAATAAATGTATTATTACAAAATCTACAAACATAAGATGAACTATATATCAGAGAATCTTAAGGAGACAACAGAACTATAAATAAAAGTTATAAATTATCTCAAGGGAGAGAGGATATTGACAACAGTCCTCAAATCCACACCAAGATGGAAACAGAGAGAGGATGATGTCCTGATTTTGACAATCTGGACATTTGCTGATGGTGATATTCCTTTAAAAAGTCCAGCCTCTAAAGTCCCAGATTAAATGAAACCAAGGGGATGTGATGTCATGATCTTAGTTTTCTGAATGTTGAGCTTAAGCCAACTTTGTCACTCTCCTCTTTCATTTTCATCAAGAGCCTCTTTAGTTCTTCACTTTCTGCCATAAGGGTGGTGTCATCTGCATATCTGAGGTTATTGATATGTTTCCTGGTAATCTTGATTCCAGCTTGTGCTTCTTCCAGTCCAGCGTTTCTCATGATGTATTCTGCATATAAGTTAAATAAGCAGGGTGACAATAAACAGCCTTGATGTACTCCTTTTCCAATTTTGAACCAGTCTGTTGTTCCATTCCTGGTTCTAACTGTTGCTTTTTGACCTGCATACAGCTTCTCAGAAGGCAGGTGAGATGGTCTGGTATTTCCATCTCTTGAAGAATTTTCCAGTTTGTTGTGATCCTCACAGTCAAAGACTTTAGCATAATCAATGAAGCAGAAGTAGATATTTCTCTGGAATTCTATTCCTTTTTCCTATGATCCAACAGATATTGGCAATTTGATTTCTGGTTTCTTTGCCTTTTCTAAATCCAGCTTGAACATCTGGAAGTTCTCAGTTCACGTACTGTTGAAGCCTGGCTTGAAGAATTTTGAGCATTACTTTGCTAGCATGTGAGACAAGTGCAATTGTGCGGTAGTCTGAACATTCTTTGGCATTGCCTTTCTTTGGGATTGGAATGAAAAGTGACCTTTTCCAGTCCTGTGCCACTGCTGAGTTTTCCAAATTGGCTGCTTTAATCCTCATAGTAGCCCTATGTGAGATAAATACTGTTATACGGCTATCATCATCCCCATTTTGCTGAAATTTCAGCAACATGACTAAACGGTGCAGATAGCAAATGGGTTTGGACCCAGGTGCCCTGGCTGTTAACCATCGAGCAATACTGCCCTCCANCCACTGCTGAGTTTTCCAAATTGGCTGCTTTAATCCTCATAGTAGCCCTATGTGAGATAAATACTGTTATACGGCTATCATCATCCCCATTTTGCTGAAATTTCAGCAACATGACTAAACGGTGCAGATAGCAAATGGGTTTGGACCCAGGTGCCCTGGCTGTTAACCATCGAGCAATACTGCCCTCCAAAGGAGCAGCCTATGGGGTAATTATGCACCTCTTTCAACTCGCGATGATTTCTTCTGTTCCTGGTCACTCGGGTATTTTGATGCTCACCTGTTTAATGGTCATTGTCCTAGCCAGTTCTCTCTCCATATGGTCCTGTTCTTTGCTGAAGCGAGCCTGAAGATGGCTGGGCCAGTAGAGTGGGAAGGTAGGAGTGTGAGCTTGGGAACCAGACTGCCTAGGGTTTGAACCCCAGTTCTAACACTTTCAGCTGTGTGACGAGTTTTTTTTAACTGCTCTTCACCTCAGTTTCCCCATCGAGAAAATGGGAGAGCCCACACCCACCTCTTACAGAGGTTGTAGAGATTAACCGAGATCAGTGAGTGTGAGGGTGTCTGTTCGGCAACCCGGCTCTATCAGCAAGTCACTCGATAAAAGCAAGTTCTTCTCTGCTGGGAGCCAAGTCCAGCAGCCGTTCACTTATTCAGCTCCCTCTTCCATCATAAGCTTCCTTCCATCACTCAGCTTCCTCTTCCATCATAAGACCTGGTTCATGAGCAGCTCTAGTGACTTAATGCCCTACTGGGCCTGCAGTGCTTAGCAGGGCCCCTGGTACATCACCCACACTAACAACCATTAGATACCCTCGTTGTCATCTCTGTGGCGTTCACGTAACAAGGTGGGTAAGAGTAGGGGCTCCCCAGGGTCACCCCGCCTGGATTCTGGGGCAAATTCCTTCACCCTCTAAGCCCCTGTTTCCTCATCTGAGAAATGGGATACTAATAATACCAAATGTGACGCTGTGGGTAATGCTTTGGCACACTGCCCTGGCAACGAAGCCCTCAGCTACCCCACTTACTGATGTGTGCTTACCCAGTGCCCACTTGGTCCTAGGCACCCGTTCCTCTGGGGTAGGAGTTGGGCTGGTTCTCCATCTCAGAGGTCCTTAGCCTGCAGACCACCTGCCCTGGGCTTGCCACACACTCTACAATAGATGAAAGGCAACCCCGGGGGAAGCTAGCCTGGGCCCTGGCCGAGTGGGCGGGTAGAAGAGATTCTGGCTTGAAGCTCAGGCATGAGCGCATCCTGGTGCTTCTGTGCTTGGCAGACACTGTTGAAAGCTGAGGCCCAATTTCAGGGCTGGGCCCTGGCCTCCGGCCCAGAGGAAGCCCTTGGTCTTGCCGGTGCCCTGAGCACACACTGGGTTTGGGGCGAACAGAGCTTCCTTTGTGTGGAGCCAGTGGCAGGCAGCTACCTCTGGGGGGCAAGCTCCTCAGTAGAGGGCAGCCATCCGCTCAGTAATTGGAGGATCACGGGCTGAGCCAGCTGGGCCACCCCGAGCTGCCTGGGCCTGGAGACGGGACCCCGGGGCCTCAGAGCTCAGGCCCTTTTGCCCCAGGATGTCCAGCCTCACCCAAAGCCCGAGGAGAGATGAGCCAGAGGCAGCACAGGGCCAAGGGACAGCTGTTATCTCCACAGTGGAATCTGGAAACTTCGAGGAGGGGATGGTTCTCAAACCCCCTGAGGTCCTTAAGCCAGCCAGTCTCAAGTCCATCTAGCCCTCACAGCAAGCTTTTGCCAGGCAGGAATGTTTCTCTTCACTTGGATGCTGAGGAAGTGAGGCTCAGAGAGGCTGTGGCTGGAGGGTCCAAGGGTGCCCAGCTGACCACAAAGCCCTCCTTCCTGCCCTGCCCAGTAGCGCTGAAACAAGAGGAAGACAAAGAGGGCCAAAGCCAGGGTTTCATTCCACTGAACATCCGATGAGCCTTCACTCCGTGACAGGTGCTAAGCCAAGCAGTGCGTGTCCATTGTCTCATCCAATCTCAACATTTCCTCTCTGAGGTGGGTACATTACCAGGCCTCTAACAGATGAGAAAAACCGAGACCCAGGAAGGTTATTTGTCCCAGGGCACACAGCTAGTACGTGGCAGAATGAGAATTTGTACCCTCAGGCCTCTGGCCCCAAAGCCTGAGTCTTCCCTTTCCGTTTTCCATTACTCTTCCACATAGTGTAGAACCTGGGAGAATGCATTTCAGAATGAGGGGTGGGGCTGCACTGGTTGAGGAAAGGGTGGGGTGGAGCTGCTGGGGAAGAGGGTAAGGAGTCAAGGCCCGAGGAAGCAAGCCAACGGTTGAGTTATTACTGTACACTGATTGAAGCAGGAGGTAGCAGTGTGAGTCTTTTTAGCATCTTTTTTATCAGCCTTCTCTGGTGATGCAGTGGATAAGAATTCACCTGCCAGTGCAGAGGACACGGGATTGATCCCTGGTCCAGGAAGATTCCAGATGACTCAGAGCAACTAAGCCCGTGTGCCACAGCTACTGAACCCCACGCACCTAGGACCTGTCCTCTGCTCAACAGAAGCCGCTGCAATGACAAGCCTGCGACCACAGTGAAGAGTGGCCCCCACCCACTGCAACTAGAGAAAGCGCGCTCAGAGCAACAGCAAAGACCCAGTGCAGCCAAATGTTCAAAAAAAAAAAANCTTCAGCAATACGGGAACCATGAACTTCCGGATGTTCAAGCTGGTTTTAGAAAAGGCAGACGAACAGAGATCAAATTGCCAACATCTGTTGGATTACTGAAAAAGCAAGACAGTTCCAGAAAAACATCTATTTCTGATTTACTTACTATGCCACAGCCTTTGATAGTGTGGGTCACCACAAACTTTGGAAAATTCTTAGAGATGGGAATATCAGACCACCTGATCTGCTTCTTGAGTAGTCTGTGCAGATCAGGAAGCAACAGTTGGAACTGAACATGGAACAACAAAGTGGTTCGAAATCAGGAAAGGAATACATCAAGGCTGTATATTGTCACCCTGCTTATTTAACTATAATGCAGAGTACATCATGAGAAATGCTGAGCTGGAGGAAGCACAAGCTGGAATCAAGATTGCTGGGAGACATATCAATCACCTCAGATATGCAGATGACACCACCCTTATGGCAGAAAACGAAGAACTAAAGAACCTCTTGATGAAAGTGAAAGAGGTGAGTGAAAAAGTTGGCTTAAAGCTCAACATTCAGAAAACGAAGATCAGGGCATCTGGTCCCATCACTTCATGGCTAATGCATGGGGAAACAGTGGAAACAGTGAGAGACTTTATTTTCTTGGGCTCCAAAATCACTGCAGATGGGGACTGCAGCCATGAAATTAAAAGACGCTTGCTCCTTGGAAGAAAAGCTATGACCAACTTAGACAGCATATTAAAAAGCAGAGAAATTACTTTGCCAACAAAGGTCCATCTAGTCAAGGCTATGGTTTTTCCAGTGGTCATATATGGATGTGAGAGTTGAACTATAAAGAAACTGAGTGCCAAAGAACTGATGCTTTTGAACTGTGGTATTGCAGAAGACTTTCGAGAATCCCTTGGACTGCAAGGAGATCCAACCAGTCCATCCTAAAGGAGATCAGTCCTGGGTGTTGGAAGGACTGATTCTGAAGCTGAAACTCCAATACTTTGGCCACCTGATACATAGAACTGACTCATTTGAAAAGACCCTGATGTTGGGTCGGATTGAAGGCAGGAGGAGAGGGGGACAACAGAGGATGAGGTGGCTGGAAGGCATCACCAACTCACTGGACATGAGTTTGAGTAAACTCTAGGAGTTGGTGATGGACAGGGACGCCTGGCGTGCTGCAGTCCATGGGGTCACAAAGAGTTGGACAGGACTGAGCAACTGAAGTGAACAACACACAGGTATAATGATACATGTTGTTGTATAACACTATAAAACAACTATACTCCAATTTAAAAAAAAATAAAAATATTTATCTGAGAAAGGATTTAAAGGCTTTACCTGATTGCCAAATGTCTTCCTGGCACAAAAAAGATTAACTGGTCCCTCAGCTAAATTCTGTTGCAAGTAAGTAGATATGTATCTAAATGAAGTATACAATCAAGGAATTAAAAATCTACCCACAGAGTCTCAAGTAACAGAAGCAATACAGTTTGTGAAGAAAAGGGAGTTTATTCTCAACTCCTCCCCTTAGTTTTGACTCCAGTTTTTCAGCAAGTATTTACGGAGTACTTATGCTGGGCCAGCTGCTGTGCTAGGCAATGGGGAAACTCCAGCAAACAAGTGAAATTTCTATTAATATGAGCCTTCCTCATATTGGTATCCTCATTACTCATCAAGATAATTGGTGGACAATGTATACATGTTTGCTAAATGCTGAAAGAAGAATGTTTAAGACCTGAGTAAGCACCACCATTGTGTTATTAAATTGTAAGGTTCAAACCAAAAATCTTCTGGCTATCAAATTTTCCATTTCTTAGAACAGTTTCATCAGCTCTTCATCATAAAACAATTTCACTTGATCTCTTCTTTTCTCCCAACTCACAGCTCAGGTGCCTCAATTAAATATTCTATGATTTTCATAAGAAATGTTCTTCTAAAGGACATCCAACCAAAGAGAACAAGGAAAGACATGACGAGTACTACAATTCTTTTAAGACTTGGGCACACTGGTGATAGAATATGCACTATTATAAATTCTACCTATATAAAAACACTGATATGATTCAAAGATGAAGCTTACGACCAGCTTCTTAACTCACTAAGAGGAAAAGAAACAGAAACAAGTAACATGGAGGTTTAATCCAGTTTCCCAGCAGCTTGGGGCCAAGTGGAGGGCTGAGATGAGGAAATGCAAAGTAAATCAGGAACCTCACTTTCCAATGATTTATCACTTCACACTATGTGATGTTACAAAGACAGCCTTCAAAAAAGGGACAGAAGTATTCTCCACACCACCTTCTACTCGTAAAGAAGTGAGTCCTGCATCATTACACAGGATCTCAGCAATTCCACTCCTCACCTTCTTAACCATCCATACTCCTTTGATCACTTATTTTATAAGAAAGGAAAACGTAAGTTTCAGCAGCAGAACAGTGAGCTGAGATGAGCATACAGCTGGGATTACAAACTGCCAGGCCTGGGCCACATCATAGCAAATAAGGCTAAACATTACTGCATGCTCCTCCAACTCATAGCCTGAGAGTTCAGACTGACTGCTAAATGAAATCACATTTTCCATACTAGTGAAAACAGTTCCTGCCCTGCACTTTGGTAAGCCTGGCCAGGGTGACTAAATAAACTCTGTGTTCAAATGAGCTGAGTAATTTAGAAAAGGAGCTAGAAAGAGAATCCAAGTGTCTGGATATCTGTCCCTCCTCTCCAAAAAGATAATGGTATGAATTAACATTTAATGAGCATTTCACCACATAGAGTCCTTATCTAAGCACTTCACATAAATGTTGATCCTTATAAAATAATCTTATAGCACGATACTATTAATATCTCCACCTTGTAGGTAAAGAAACGTGCTCAGAGAGACCAGGTCATTTCCTAGTGTTAGAGAGCTATTTGTGGTGAATAGGGATTTAAAGCCTGGCTGCCCGAGCCCATATTTTTAACCACCATGACATTCTGCCTCTGATTATAAGATCTCATCTGAATGGTCATCAATCTCACTTTTGCCTTTAAAACACAGCTCACTCTTTCGGACACTGGGTGCAGAACATAAGATCCAATGCAATTGCTGCTTCCTATGAGTTCCTGAAGCGACTTAGCAGCAGCAGCAGCAGCAGCATGAGTTGCTGAAGAACTCAGGGGCTGGAACTTGGGCTTAGCAGAGACAGGTAAGAGAAGGACAGACCGTTCAGTCTCAAAGTCCACAAGGACTAAAATAGAACATTTCTTTAACATGCAGGTCAGCAGGAAGAAGCCATGCTGACTTATGCACTTACTAGACAAGTGGTTTTTCCTTAGTCCCTGATACATTTTCCTTCTTCGGCAGCAACAGCCCCAACAGAGGAGCTCCATTTAAAAGGGAGGGTAGATGCCATTCAACTACGTGCTTGTGCTTAGTTGCTTAGTCACTCAGTCATGTCCAACTCTTTGTGACCCTTTGGACTGTAGCCCACCAGGTTCCTCCGTCCATGAAATTTTTTCTGGCAAGAATACTGGAGTGGGTTGCCATTTCCTCCTCCAGGGTATCTTCCCAACCCAGGGATTGAACCTGAGTCTCCTGTGTCTCCTGTATTGCAAGTGGATACTTTACCCACTGAGCCACTGGGGAAGCCCCCATTCAATTTTGGCTTCCAAATAATTCATCAGTTTATGCCAAAGCCTTTGACTGTATGGATCACAATAAACTGTGGAAATTTCTGAGAGAGATGGGAATACCAGACCACCTGACCTGCCTCTTGGGAAATCTGCATGCAGGTCAGGAAGCAACAGTTAGAACTGGACATGGAACAACAGACTGTTTCCAAACAGAAAAAGGAGTACATCAAGGCTGTATATTGTCACCCTGCTTATTTAACTTATATGCAGAATACATCATGAGAAATGCTGGACTGGAAGAAACACAAGCTGGAATCAAGATTGCTGGGAGAAATATCAATAACCTCAGATATGCAGATGACACCACCCTTATGGCAGAAAGTGAAGAGGAACTAAAGAGCCTCTTGATGAAAGTGAAAGAGGAGAGTGAAAAAGTTGGCTTAAAGCTCAACATTCAGAAAACGAAGATCATGGCATCCGGCCCCATTACTTCATGGGAAATAGAAGGGGAAACAGTGGATACAGTGTCAGACTTTATTTTTTGGGCTCCAAATACACTGCAGATGGTGACTGCAGCCACAAAATCAAAAGACGCTTACTCCTTGGAAGAAAAGTTATGAGCAACCTAGATAGCATATTCAAAAGCAGAGATATTACTTTGCCGACTAAGGTCCGTCTAGTCAAGGCTATGGTTTTTCTGGTGGTCATGTATGGATGTGAGAGTTGGACTGTGAAGAAGGCTGAGTGCCAAAGAATTGATGCTTTTGAACTGTGGTGTTGGAGAAGACTCTTGAGAGTCCCTTGGACTGCAAGGAGATCCAACCAGTCCATTCTGAAGGAGATCAGCCCTGGGATTTCTTTGGAAGGAATGATGCTAAAGCTGAATCTCCAGTACTTTGGCTACCTCATGCGAAGAGTTGACTCATTGGAAAAAAGACTCTGATGCTGGGAGGGATTGGGGGCAGGAGGAGAAGGGGACAACCGAGGATGAGATGGCTGGATGCCATCACTGACTCGATGGGCGTGAGTCTAAGTGAACCCCGGGAGTTGGTGATGGACAGGGAGGGCTGGTGTCCTGCGATTCACAGAGTCACAAAGAGTTGGACACGACTGAGTGAGTGAACTGAACTGAACTGATGAGTTGTAGTACTTAATAAAACATCACAGAGCTGAAAGCTAGGAGACCTGGATTATCCACCCAAGATCAACCACTGACTGGCCCTTTTGAGCAGTGTTCCCACTTAAATAAATAAGCATGTGATACTGGCCTAGGTGTGGGCTTCTTTCTGTTCCACAAGTAGGAGCTTAAGCCACATGAAATCACCAATATCTGGCCATTTTGACTTTCACAAGTGGCAGCTGCATGATTTCAAACTAACGCATGTATTTACACACAATCTTCGATGCCACACCACCTGTTTCTTCTCCTCCTAAACTAATTCCACATAATTCTGGCATCTGCCAACTATTGAACTTTCTGGCTATCAAAAGAGATTCAAGTACTGACTCAAAGTGGAGAAATATTTAATTTTACTAAAGAATCTTTGGGTGCGAAGGAAGACTAATGCCTCTAAAATAAGGAGGTAAGAGAAGCACTTCCAGAGACACCACTAATCACAACTACGGGAATATATAGGAACACAGTTCAGAGAGATCCAAGTTCTGAGACTCTGGGTTCCCCTATTAGTTCCACTTATGTGCTGAGTCATCTTTCCATTGGGCAGAAGGTTGGGTGTATGTGTTGGTAATGACTGTACTAATTCTAATCTGCTTGCTTAAATGTACTGAACATACTTAGAGCAATATACAAAGAACAGGAGAGAGAACTTTAGTTATAAGGAACCGAGAAAAAAGGAAATTTGCTGTATGCTTGCCTGGAAAATCCCATGGACAGAGGAGCCTGGTGGGCTGCAGTCCATGGGGTCGCGAAGAGTTGGACACAACTAAGCGACTTCACTTTCACTTTTCACTTTCATGCATTGGAGAAGGAAATGGCAACCCACTCCAGTGTTTTTGCCTGGAGAATCCCAGGGATGGTGGAGCCTGGTGGGCTGCCGTCTATGGGGTAGCACAGAGTCGGACACGACTGAAGCGACTTAGCAGCAGCAGCAGCAGCTGTCTCTAAAATTTCTCCTGGTTGCAATGTTTATGCAGCTTGCACTAAAGTTCTGTGTCCCATTTAATATACAAAGTCTATTCTCAAGCTGAGACAGTGGCCATAGACTATTAAAATCAAAGCTTATGTGGCTGGAATGGTGACTCTATAGCTTGTCAACACACAATTAACAGAAAGTGAAGAAAATCCAGCAAAATCATTTCAAAATTTTATCTGACTAGCTAGTTACTGAGTTCTTAAAAAATACCTATGGCTCTTTTCTTTTCTTACCCTACTGCACTGGCCAGGACTTCCAGTACCATGCTGAGTAAGACTGGTAATGAGAGTGGACATCTTTGCCTTGATCCCACTTTTAGGAAGAAAGCATCCAGTCTTTCACTTGAAATATGATGTTTATGGTAAACTTGTGGTTTTCATTCCTGGCCAAGTATTAAAAAACAAGCTCTCTGAATAGAAAATTTAATGGAATATAGATATCAGAATTGGATGAACCATGTCATTTTTGCCTATTTCATGTATGTCTACCATCCTTCTTCATAACAGTGCTTTGATTTACCCCAGGGGAAGCCAACCTCCCCTCACCATTACAGTTCTCATGCAGTGGGAAGGTGAGCCACACTGTCAATTCACCTGTCCCATGCTCTGGTCCAATATTCAGCCCATAAAAATTCAAACCTCCTGGGAATTATTAAGCAAAGCTCTCCTTCTACCAGACTTACAGAGCAGGGATTTCAGTCTATGACTGAAATTTGCCCTTCTACTTGTTTTTATAAATAAACTTATTGAAATGCAGCTACACGCATTTGTTTATTTACATATTGTCTATGGCTGCTTTTGAGCTCCAATAACAAAACTGAGTAGCTGCAATAGTGACGCCTACAGCCTCCAAAGCCTAGGATATTTATTAATACTATCTAGCCCATTACAGAAAAAGGTTCCTCTCTCCTGTTCCTGATAATAAGATGTAAGCCTGGAACAGCTAAAAAGCATATCACCACTACATAAAAAGAACCTCTTGGAAATGAAGCCAGTACAAAAGAAGAAACTGACTCCAAATATTATGGAAGCCCTTGGATTCAGACAGGCCAGAACTATTATACCCCAATATTTTTCAGTTACATAACCCAATAAATTCAGATTTTTCTCTGAAAAGTTTAAATTGGCTTTCCTTCATTTGAATTAGAATTCATTACATAGATTAAAAACCATAATGCTCATTGCTGCTGCTGCTGCTGCTGCTAAGTCGCTTCAGTCGTGTCCAACTCTGTGCAACCCCATAGACAGCAGCCCACCAGGCTCCCCCACCCCTGGGATTCTCCAGGCAAGAACACTGGAGTGGGTTGCCATTTCCTTCTCCAATGCATGAAAGTTAAAAGTCAAAATGAAGTCGCTCAGTCGTGTCCAACTCTTTGCGAACCCATGGACTACAGCCCACCACGCTCCTCCGTCCATGGGATTTTCCAGGCAAGAGTACTGGAGTGAGGTGCCATTGCCTTCTCCAATAATGCTCATTACTGAAACACAACTCTAATTTCTTTCTCCATTATATATCCATCAATAAGATAAAGACATTCAACTTTTCTTTAGGTTAGCATGTTACTGGTTGTTAAAAGCTGTAATTTATTTAGCAATTATAAAACATTGTTAAAAAAAATAAAATTGACTCAGAGTTCATAAAGGGTTTTTTCCCAACCAAAAAAGGTGTTACTGAATGATGAAAGAACAAACAGATGGAAACCAAGATTACCAACCCCTTCAATTAAAAAAAAAAAAATTAACAACACTGAGTAATCAATTACAGAACTGGGCTGTAAGTATAAAAACAAAAGATAGGTGCTGCCATTAACATCTCCCTGAAGTAAAGGAAATATTCGAAGATCAGCTAGAGAAAAAGGTATCTGCTCCCTTACCAAGCCAAAATTCCCAAGGGGACAGACCTAACTGTTAGGGAGACAGTGATTAAGCAGAGCTGCTAGTTGTCTACTGGGCATATAGCTCCTGCAATGCTCCCCAGAGGCTCTCAGCAATGGGAGACAAAATTAGGCCTAATATTCCTGCCAATTAAACTGTCATCACATGCTTGCATTTATGTGTCTCTTCAGGAAACTTAAAAGCACACAGAGGTGTGGTTTTCAATGCAAGCTATATGTTACTGAGAGGAAATAAATTTATATTATATTTGGAAAACAATCATTTTGTGCTTAAGCTTGTTTTACTATGCTCATTTTGGAGCAAGGAGATGTGTCTCTCAGAGACACACTTTCCCTGCAGAGGTCAGATGTTAATCTATGGGGAAACTAAGGTGGTTTATAAGAAAACCAAGTATATGCAGACAGAGAACAAACACCAAAGGGTGGGAGAGGGAGGCAGGGCGACTTAAAATGCAGTGTGTGAAGCAATTTAAGAACTCCAGCTTACTGGAGGGAACACACACACACACACACACACACACACACACACACACACACACACACATATCTACCCACCCCAAAGTGGGTTTTTCGTTCATACAAAGAATAGTATGCCCGACAGGATTTTTCTGTCTGGGTATTTCCTGCCCTATGAGTTAAGAATCATTCAAGAAAGTCACAGAAATCAATGAAAAAATTAACTGAGTAAGGATTCTTAGAAGGCAATTTGACATTTTATCTCTATTAAAAATGAAAACCAAAGACATTTAGGGCTAGATACAGGTTCCAATGCTAGCTTTGCACTGTGGTGGAAACTGTTAACCACCCCACAGCTTCTGTTCTTCCTCCTTGAAGTGGTAAGATCCCCTGGGCACTGGCTGGAGCCTTGGCTGCCTATGTTCAGCCTACCTTTCTCATGCTCCTTTGTAGATGAATATGGCCATATAATTATTTGGGGGGCCGTGGAAGTGGGGTATGCATCTTCTGGATCCCAGATGCTCTCATTTCCATTATCTGGCTGAAAAATGGAAATGAATGGAACATGGAAAGCCATGGATTGAGGATGGCACTGATACCGACCAGGATTCATAGCCTTTCCCAATCAATAGAAATTGAGTAGAGGCCAGACAAGAAATTCATGCAAGGTTTGATGGGCCCCGGGGCAGCTAGCAGGGGAACAAGAACAAGTAACAGCTTTCCTTACTTGCTCCCTGAGGAGGTGGGAGATGGCTCCTTATATGCAGTGAGGGTAGAAGTGTGTTGAGGGACTGGGCTGGAGGGGTGGCTTAGGTGGTTCTCTCACCCCTTAGGTAGTAGTGTGTGCAGGAGGCATGTGCAGTACCCTGCTTTTGCTCCCAAATTCCTGCTTTTGCTAGTTGTTCTTCAAAAGTGGCAGTTAGGTCTTCTGGTCTGTTTGTATCTTTTGTCCAGAATTTGCCCCAACTGAGCAAGCACTCAGTTATTTTTAGTCCCTTATAGTTTCTTTGTATTCTGTTGTTGGAGGACAGGTTTGTCCAGGTGCAACCACTGCAGCAAAAGGTCCCAGGTCCCAGTCTGTCTCAGCAAAATGACCCTGTTAGGCATAGACTGCTCACTTCTGAGCTCCATAAAAGAAATAAACTTCTATTTTATTTAAGCTTTTGTACTTTGAAGTCTCTTTGTTATAGCAACCTAGCCTGTGCCCTACTAATAATAGCCACTTACTATCTACTACTTGGGGTAAGTTATTTAACCTCTTCTAAGCCTCAGTTTCCTCATCTGTGAAATGGAATCATAACATTTAGTTTGTTAGGTACTAAGAGGTTAAGAGATGCCATGTGTCAAATCTGTGCCTTACGGACACACACACACACACACACACACACACACACACACAAAAGCTCAATTAATGGTAAGTGATAACAGCAGAGATGAAGACTACTTAGGAAACTGCTTTGAAAAGCCTGTGAAATCAAGCACCTACTGTGCTCACAAAGCCCTGAAGGTAGAAATGTGTATCTGCTTTTGAGAGAGCTATCAAAAGTTATCAGTAACAAAGTATTCAGGGAAAATCAGGGGTATCCTGCATTTTATTTAGTCCAGGAGAAGAACTAAGATACGTTTATTTAATTAGCTAGGTTTAGCAAACTGCACCTAAATCTTTACACAGTTTTTTAAATCTTGCTCTGTATTATTAAATGTGATACAAATACTAGTTATTTGTCTATACTTAGCTGACTATAATGAGTTCCATGTTTGGACACAAATATCTCAGCAGAAAATGACAGATCGCCTTACCAGAGCAGGCTGAGAAAGAAACACACAACTGACCTGGAATCATCTATATTGCACACCCCGTGTGATGCACAGTTCTACAGTCAGTGGAGGCTATGCCTGCCTCATATCCCTTGCACATATTTCCCTTTTTTGACAGTGCCTTTGTATGTGATAATTATTGGCCTAGTTATTGGCCCTCGGACAGTGTGGATTCTTCTTATCTTTTATTGGTGGGACATGGTTAGACCGTACTCTTAATGACTTCTGTAACCTTGAGATTTGGTGAGTACTGGAGCTGAGATCCTTGGCCCCAAGTTAAGATGACTACTCTGACTCTAGGGACTTCCCCAAGGTTCTTCCGTGGGTTTTACATGTCACAAGATGCAGGAAAACCACAAGATTACATCACCTACCGGAGACAAGCACCTCTGAAACAGGAGGATAGATCACATTTTAGGCTTAACTCCTTTCGTGGACCCTGGTAATCTTATCAACTATAGTGGAATGTGAACCAAGTATAGCAATGGGAAACTGAAGCAGAGGGTGATGACAAGATTCTGCATCATCTGCACACACTTTTATCATCATTTAATCGATTAAAATGGATCTGAAGTAATGCTCTGCACTGCACTTTGTGGAGGTATCAATGAGTACTCTGTAAGTCAGACTGATGGTGCCTCCCTCTAAGAGTCCTCTGGGCGATACAACTGCCTTGGTGAAGGGGGGTCTCTGGTCTGATGTGGCANATTCGGTTCAGGATACAGGATGCTTGGGACTGGTGCATGGGGATGATCCAGAGAGTTGATGTGGAGTGAAAGGTGGGGCGGGGGGGTTCAAGATTGGGAACTCATGTACACCTGAGATGAAAAAAAAATAAAATAAAATAAAAATTTAAAAAAAAATAGGATCAAATGAGGTCAAATGACTAAGAGCTCTGTGAAACCTGAAGTGTTTTATAAAGATGAGGGCTCAGAACACCACCCTAGGCAAACAGTCGGTTCAAAAACAGGAATCCAATAATGACCAGTGTGACTGTGGCTTACATTCTATAACAATGGGTCTCCACGTTTTTTTCTGCCTAAAAATATCCAAGAGATGGAAAGGCAATGAGTTTTTCATTTTGTAGAAGAACACAAAAAGCACTAATCATAAAAAATAAGGATAAATTTGGACTTCACCAAAATAAGAGAAAGTCCAGTTATCAAAAGATACTAAGAGAGTCAAAAGATACTACTAGGGGAGTAAGAGAAGGTGTTTGTAATTTTTATCTCCAATGAGACAAATATCCAGAATATGCAAAGAATGTCAACAAATAAGAAAAACGAAAAAAAAAAAAAAAAGAACAACCCAATTAATAAAACGGATGAAAGACCTTCATAAAACAGGACACACAAAGGGCCACAAACATAAGAAATAGAAGGGAACGTGACGACACATCAGGGAAATGCAATTAAGACCACAATGAAATAAACACCCTTCTGAATGGAAAGCATTCAAAAGACCACCAGTAACAAGTACTGGCAAGAATGCAGAGTTCCTGGAACTCTCATCCACTGCTGATGGGAGAGCAAAGTGATAAAACCACTTTGGAAATATTTATTAAAATTAAACCTATGCCTTACAATCTAGCAATCTTCCTCTAGATATATACCCAAGAGAAATGAGCACACATCTAGCAAAAAAACACATTTGAAAATACTCAGGTTTATCACAATGGCCAAGTTTTGCAACAAGAACACAAATATTCATTCACAAGACAATAAGCTGTTGTATATTTAAAACAATGTAACACCACAAACAATAAAAAAGACCAACTACTGTTACATGCAACAACATAAATAAATCTCAGAAATAATGAGGGAAAGAAGCTAGATGCAAAAGACTACCAACAATGGGATTTCATTTATATAATGTTCAAATTCTTGCAAAAGTCCTGTGCTGAGAGAAACCAGAAGAGTGAGTGATTTCATCTTGGAGAAGAAGTATGGGCAGTGATTGGGAAGGTGCTCGAGAAAACCTGCCAGGGTGACAGAAATGTTCTGTAACTTGACCTAGGTGGTCACACAGGTATGTGGGAGGATGTGTCTGTGTGTGAACAGTCATTAAGATATAGACTTAAGATGTATGCATTTTATTCTGATTATAACTCAATAAAAAGAATGTTTTTAAATACCCAAGATATGCCACCTGTCATCTAACCTTACTTGTCATTCTGACGTTAGTGCTTCCTAGCAGACAAGTGATTGAATGACCCTATGTTATTCTTTAAAAAACAGACAATAAGAGTACCTACCTCACGGGGTGGTTGTGAAGGCTAAGTGAACTATGTATAAGGCATTTCAAAATGTCAGACACAAAGTAAGTGGTCCAAAAATTAGTTGTTATCGCAGGACAAATGAGCAGCAGGTCAGTGGAGAGTACAGATGACAAGTGTTGGGTAGTGTCCAAATTATGGAAGGAGAAGGGCAGATTCAAAAGGGAAAGAAAGTCACAAGTGCTTCTGATACACACGATCCCCACCCCCCAAACACTGTCACACACCACTGAAAAATCACACCTCTACCACAAAGCAAGCTAGGCCAAGGGCTGACATACAGGCTCTGAGGTCATGGCCATTTCCTTTCTCCTCCTGAGTAAAACACCAAAGTGGCCTACTTCCCCCTTTTGGAATTAATGTCTGATCATTGATAAGGGGTCTTCAGCAAATCCTAGAAAACCTGCCAGAGCGTTCCCACTACCCACCAGAGGAAGAACAAATGATTTACAATCCTTTCTAGAGCTCAATCCTAAAATTCTACTTCAAATACAGTACCTCCTGTTCACTCTGAACAAGTCCTTGGTTGGTGCTCTATCTGGATCCTCTTGAGAGGCATGAATAAGGATCTGCAATTTTTTAAGCACCTTGCCTCTTGCATTACTGGGGCGATGCAGAAAATAGTTGTTCACCTATAAAAAGGCAAACTGCTACCCACCACCTTATCTCCTTTCAACTCTGGTCACCCACAAAGGGTCTACATCACTTATTAGCACATCCAGGAATCTGAGACCACTCATGTCAGGTCACAGCCTTCTCACCAGCCAGGAGCAAGCGGAATCACAACCAGCCCTGATTCCAGGGCTGCCGGACAGCCTTTCTACTCTAATCTTATTCCGAATCTGAGTCAACAATGGTGATCTCAGTGGCTTGGCAATTCACCCACTTCCTACTGGACCAGGAAATGCTATTACTAACTCACTCCACCCCACAGAAACACACTCAGAATCTAAAAGTACTTTTCTTTCTATACTGACCTCCAAAGATCTAGGGCTTACTCACTCATAAGACTATAAATCTTCTGCTGGCAAGAGTTCATTCCCCAGGTTCTATCCACAGTGCTGCACAGATAAGGGTTAAACTCCGAGTAAAAGGAGGACGGTAGCATCCACAGGAACACATGTTCTCACAGCCTGTGCACAAAACCTGCCTCACTGTGCTTAGATAGAAAGAGGAAAACGATGACAGTCTAGAGAAGAGGTTGCCAGTCACAGGTAAAGAGAGAAACATGAGTGCCAAAGGAAGTGGTCCTTTGCTTTTAAAGTGCTACTGGCAAAACTGGTCCTTAACTGTTCCTTGGCAATTACAAGCATGCAAGGTTTGAGCAGATCATGTTACCAAACATATGGCAGATCTTCAGTACACAAACTTATGGACAAAGCAGAATAATTCTGGAGAATGACATCTCTTCCGTGTATATGTGAGATTACAGAGTCAAATATCTACAGAGACCACACAAGTAAGCAAAATGGGGAAAACTGGAGAAGATTCTTCCCTGCCCCAAGGAAAATAGGTGTGGTCTCGTTTACCTTAAAATATGCAGCTCATTATTTTTTCTTTTTCACTTTTGCTTTCTGATAAAGTCACAGAAACAAAAGGGGCTTCCCTCTACGGGAAAAACAACAGTACAAAGGCAAGGCAAAATGGCAGCTATCCCCCTGTCACCATGGTGGGGGACATCAGGGCATGGTGGGGATTGTCGCAAAGTAGAACGCACATGCCCCACCTAAATGAGGGATCTGCNTGCCGGACAGCCTTTCTACTCTAATCTTATTCCGAATCTGAGTCAACAATGGTGATCTCAGTGGCTTGGCAATTCACCCACTTCCTACTGGACCAGGAAATGCTATTACTAACTCACTCCACCCCACAGAAACACACTCAGAATCTAAAAGTACTTTTCTTTCTATACTGACCTCCAAAGATCTAGGGCTTACTCACTCATAAGACTATAAATCTTCTGCTGGCAAGAGTTCATTCCCCAGGTTCTATCCACAGTGCTGCACAGATAAGGGTTAAACTCCGAGTAAAAGGAGGACGGTAGCATCCACAGGAACACATGTTCTCACAGCCTGTGCACAAAACCTGCCTCACTGTGCTTAGATAGAAAGAGGAAAACGATGACAGTCTAGAGAAGAGGTTGCCAGTCACAGGTAAAGAGAGAAACATGAGTGCCAAAGGAAGTGGTCCTTTGCTTTTAAAGTGCTACTGGCAAAACTGGTCCTTAACTGTTCCTTGGCAATTACAAGCATGCAAGGTTTGAGCAGATCATGTTACCAAACATATGGCAGATCTTCAGTACACAAACTTATGGACAAAGCAGAATAATTCTGGAGAATGACATCTCTTCCGTGTATATGTGAGATTACAGAGTCAAATATCTACAGAGACCACACAAGTAAGCAAAATGGGGAAAACTGGAGAAGATTCTTCCCTGCCCCAAGGAAAATAGGTGTGGTCTCGTTTACCTTAAAATATGCAGCTCATTATTTTTTCTTTTTCACTTTTGCTTTCTGATAAAGTCACAGAAACAAAAGGGGCTTCCCTCTACGGGAAAAACAACAGTACAAAGGCAAGGCAAAATGGCAGCTATCCCCCTGTCACCATGGTGGGGGACATCAGGGCATGGTGGGGATTGTCGCAAAGTAGAACGCACATGCCCCACCTAAATGAGGGATCTGCCATTCAGCTCTACAGACAGCTGGCACGTGGGAAGTCAGGGTCAGGATTTACACATCTTTCCCATTTTAAAATGTTGCCTCAAACACTATTCAAGCCAAACTGAACATCTATGGACTGCCAGCCTACGATCCTGGGATCTGTGTTGGTCGACCTTCTCTGCCTCTCCTTACCTGAGCTCCATCCCAAGGCATCCCCACATGTTACAATGCATCTCGTGCACAGGGACTAACAATGATGCACGTCTGCATTCCTGATGTGCCTCACAGTACAACTGAGCAGAGTCTTTCCAGTTCATTAACGAAAGGGGAACTGGGGATACTTGCCCATTTTTTTCCAATATGAGGATTCAGTGTCATCACAGAAGGGCAAAATTCATCTGCTTATTCATCTACCATTCAAAAACTTATGAACCTGCACAGTTTGCATGTTCTGAGATAAATAACCATTGGCGGTCCTTGTGCATTACATATGCTTACACATGAGAAAAACACATATGCCAGAGTAACCTGCAGTGGGCTACAGGTGAGAAAAGACAGACGTGAGGGAGAAACCAGACGTTGCAAACAGTGGCCCAACAACTGCAGTAAGGTTTATTGTTTATTATAAGGACCAAGCACTGGGCTAAGGATGTGGCTAGCATTATCATTTGTTCCTCGCAATGAAGTAGGTACTTTCATTATACTTCTTTTTAAAAACTGAGGCTCAGAAAAGACTTGCACAATCTTCAACTGGTAAGCAACAGCAAAGCCTCAACTTGAAAACCCCGTCTGCCTGACTCTAAAGCAAGGCCTGTACAACACTGTACTGCTCCCACCCCAAGCAGGGAGTATCTGTGCCCCAGGATCCAAGGTGACCATTTCCTTAGGAGGATGGAGGGAAGGGGGAGAAGGCACTTCTTTCTCTCTCTCTCTGTAGAAAGGAAACGGGAGAAGGAGGAAAGGACTTCCTCTACACACACCCCCACCCCCCACATACACAAATATACATACAGCCCTTGAGAAATTTTCGGAAGCAGGTTTCTAATCAATTATTTAGAAAGGATATGATCCTAATGAGTGAATGAATCATAACCTACTATAGCCTATAGCACTGAGCTCCTGGGAGGAGAAGTCCTAAAATAATCAGGACCGTAGCAAAAATAACAGTCTAAAGAGGAATATTGCCAATCGCTTCAGATAACTTCCTTACATTTTTACTTTAAAGGAGAATGAAGTCATGAAACATCAGGAACCCCAGACAAAGACATCTTTGGCGCAGTAAGCTACATGGTCTTTAGTGAAAGATACTGACTGAGTGCCAGTTATGTGCCACAGGCACCAAGGACCGAAGAGTAAGCAGATTTCAACATACACCACCAGAAGAAAGCATTGCCAGGACGAATAACCCTCAGGGGAATGCAAACACTTGTTATTTTGATAACAACCTACGAGAAAATATTCTAATTCTAAAAATCTTCTAAGTCATTTATCAATCCTTCTTAGTATTCTATCTCATGATGAACAGACACGCAGGTAAGTGGAGTTTACACACTGAATTGTCTCCTTTCTTCAGACTCACATAATAGCAAAATTTTGGTTTTGATTTTTAAAAACTAAACTCATTTTATACTTAGAAATTAGCAAATAAACTGGTATATTCAACCAATAAAACTCCAAATTTCACCATGTAGACTAAAGAACAGAAACAGGATTAAGTAATAGAAATAAAATAAGTACGGGTGCCTTATTTCACACCATAGTTCATCAACCAGCACATCCCACTCTTACTTAAACCAGAATCAAACAGCAAATATCCTCTCATTTAACTTTTTAAAAAGGAAAAGAAAATTTAAAAAAAACAGCAATTTAAAAAATATAAGACGTCTAAAGATTCTAAGAACTTCTCAACTAGCTTATTTTGTGGAACAGTCAAGGAGCAATTCAGAAAGTACAATATTTCTCCCCACTCTACCCCCACCCAAATCATGGAAGTCAGAGCAGGAGAACACCCTCTGAGGAAGGAAAAAGCCATTTCCTCCCTGAAATGTCAACGGCATTGAGACTAGCACTCTAACCAACCAGCAGGAAGGCAAAATCAAATATTATTTCAAACAAGGGGTGAGAAGGGGAGGGGAGGGGAAGTTTGAAACCAGGAAAAATGGATTCATCTGCTGCAGAAGATAAAGGCAGACTGCACCAAAAGGGAAAAGCAGAAATGCCTGGTTCTCAGCACACACTGGTTAGTCCCAATCACTCATCTGTTTTTATCACCAGTCTCGAATAAGCTGTCCCTGAAGCAAGGAGCCTGACACATGAGTTCAGAAAGTAAGGTAAAATGCAATGTTTAAACAGAGGCTGCACTAACTGAGCATGCTTGCTTCTGCAGCAAAGTGGGTATGAAGTGACCCATCATAGAAAGGTGAGAAGGAAGGAATTTCTAGGGAAAGAATGAGTCATTTAGAATGCCTTTCCTTTAAGAGGTTTAATATTCACATGATGGTTTCTTCTACAGAAATACACGTCACACACACACCACTGACTACTAAATGTCAGTGTAGAAAGGACAGCTAATTTTCCACTGGACCAGCTAACAGTTATAATAGGTATACAACACTGCCATCTAGAGGCTGAGCACTGAAACAAAGTCTGTTACATAAGATGATCCTTTTTGGAAAACACAGTCTTACACTCGCAAATCACAAAGACACACAAACAAATGCATGCACACACATCACATTCCAAACTAGAAGAGTATTATTTTAACTTAAAAGTAGTATGGTATGGTTTGCTTTTAAGAGCATAAATTGGAAGGAGGGGCTTAAACCTTTTATCTTGTATAGGAAATATATATAAATAATTGATTATCACATACAGTTTGAAAATAGATTCTTCCTCTTGAACACATATACCCTTAAAGCATCTGTATTCACTCTCAACTTATAGATGACTTGAAAAGTCACAACACTAAGAAAAAGGTGTGCCATCAAAATGAAACAGGTTCAAAGAAATACCTTCCAACACTAAAGTACACTGTAAGAACAATGAAGTCCCAAGTTATAGGATAGAGAGCAAACTTCAAAGAAAGAACCTCTTCCAACAGAGAACTACATCAGGGAAGAATATTACAGTATTCCATTTTCAAAATAATCTTGCAAGGTAGGTATGATTAAAGTGGTTAGTCCACCAGTCCAGACTCACACAGTAAGAGGCAGATCCCAAGTTCAAACTGAGGGCTGCTTCGACCTTTTACGTGCATCATGCAGCCTTCTAAAAAAACATACTAAGGGTGGTGACTCATTAGAAGGTTGGGGTAGATTATTCAGATCTTCCATTAATCTTTCTAGCTGTCACTATTCTTTCTTTAACCAATTTCCTATTCTTCTGTTTTTTTGTCTTACCAATGCAGAAATGGAGATTATGTTTAAACTTGTCCAAGCTTCAGTTTAAATATCAACTAACATGATTCAGTTCCCATAATCTCTTACATAGTAATTCACCAAAGTCCCAAAGGAAAGAACAAAATAATCTAACTTGGAAAGTGCATTACTATAAAAAACAAAATTGAACTACAAGCACACAGTACTGTACTAAAAGTGAATGAGGAAATGTTATTCTGCCTCTGGGAGCAAATTACCTGAGACAGATAGAATTGAACAGTGTTATATAAAACATAACTAATTGAACAACTAATCAACACAAAGGAAAGCCTGTACAATGTGCCAATACCTAGTATATGGTGGGACGTGAGGATAGAGTTCACAGTGGGTGTGACATGCCAGGCTAGGACTGGTTCACAGGAAAGCTGTCTCTCTTGATCTATTCATGGAAAGCTCACAGGAGGAGGAATGTGAATGTGGTTTGCAAGAAAAATCAGATGGTGACTCTTAAGAAGGAAAGTCCAATAGATTCAGACTGCTTCATTAAACTTTGTTATCTCCATGGTTAGTAGAGTCTCCGGCAGTTAGTTATGGCTAATACATGAGGAGGGGGAGGGGAAGAAGAGAGGAAATGAAAATTCAAAGCATTCTAATTATGCCATCACTCTCTGTAAGACTGGAAGGGTGAAACCCCCCTGTGAGTTACACCTGCCTCATAGCATTTTGATCCTCCAAGTTTGCTAAACACTCAATATACTGGTGTTTATACCTCCAGTTGCACAAATGTGTTTGCCATTCTACAATCAACACTAAGTAAGACCCATGAAGGCAAGGACTATGCTTGTCTTGGTCCCCATGACACCCCAGCACCCAGTAACCTTGTGATCCTAATAAGTTCTCCTGTTCTGCCCACCTCCGGAGAGTACCAAAGGTGGGAATGGGGCATGCAACACTCCACGCAATATCTTCAAATGTATGGACTTCTGTTGGGGTCAGCTAGTCCTGGAAAACATAAAGCATTCTAATTGTTTCCTTTCCTCCAAGTATAAACACCACTCCTCAAGAGACTACACTGATTCAATGCATCAAAAAGAAGTCTTTTGTTTCTATTATTTTCCATATGGTTTATGGCTCCTCCTGGAAAACATTTGGGAGAAAATACCCATGTGTCACATACATTTGTGAGACATCTTTTTAAAATAAACAAATGCAGAGATGCCGAGAGATGACTACCACCATGATTCTTCAGCTTAAACAAGTATTTTCCCTACATCTGCTCATTAATTTCCATAAGATGCTGCATGGTAGAGTTAATTATTCAAAGTAACTAAAGACAGACAATGGCAAGTATCACAAGCCGCTACCCCAATGGCTGCTTTTAGACAAACTCTCATTTTTTACTCAGGAATTTTACATTAAACTCACTCAAAAAGAGTTAACACAATTTAAAGGAAAAAAATCTATCTTTTATTATATTAACCAATGTAACATATAAACTTTCAAAGGTTCGGTTCTACAGCAAGGTAATACAAAGGCACCAAAGAATGCTTCTTTATTAAGGTATAAGAAATAATGATTTTTCAAACGCTAAGGAAGATAATATATGTAAAAGGGTGGCTTTGTGAAGTGGGGCTCCTTATCAGTGGGATTGTTCAAGGAATGTGTACCGGGCCACCCATCTAAAAGGTTGTGGGGGGCTTTTCACGGCTGCTTCCTTGAGAGAATCCCTCTTATCCAATACTGTATTGGTTTGCTCAGGCTACTATAACAAAGAACCCCAAAGTGAGTGACATGAATAACAAAAACGTACTATCTCACAGGTCTAGAAGCTAGAAGCTCAAGACCAAAGTGTCAGCAAGTGGGTTCCTTTTGCAGTATGTAAAGGAGAAGCTTTTCCATGCCTTTCTCCTAGCTGCTGGTCACCTGCTAGCAATCTCTGGCATTCCCTGGCTCAAAGAGACATCACCCTGATCTCTGCCTTCATGTTCACATGGCATTCTCCCTGTATACATGTCTGGCTCTGTTTCCAAATTACCCCTTTCTATCAGGACACTAGTCAGAATGAATTCGAGCCCACCCTAATCTAATCACCTCATTTTAACTTGACTACCTCTAAAAATAATCTGTCTCCAAACAATTTTTGTTGTCAGACACTGGAGATCAGAATTTCAGCATTATGAACTTGTCGGGCTATACAACCTAACCCGTAACAAGTACCTTCTGGGAAAATAAAATATTCTTCTTCAGAGCAAGTTGTGGTAACACTCACAACTACTACAAGCCACACACTCACTTAAAGCCACACAGATTCTTAGATATAAGAATTAAAGTAGCTTTCTGAAATGTATCCACAGTAGTAAGGAGGATCTTTGACACAAAAAGTTCAAGAGGTATAAATCTAAATCCCTAAACTCTGAATTAATCCTCAATTTGATTTCCAACTCATTCATGGGTCAGAGTTACAACAGCTCTTCCTAGAGGACAGAAATGTCAGGGATTAATCCCTTTTCGACAGAATTTGAGGATTAACGAATTGGCAGCAATGCACTGGGATGCAATGCAGTCTACTGACAAATGGCGCCAGTGCTTGGATTCCTTACTCATGCCAGTCTCCTTAGATGAACAGAAATGTAAATCGTCAGGAATAAAAGGCAAAAGAAGAGAGTACAAAAACCACACAGCATTCACGGAACACCTACTGTGTGCCTCTTTACACCGTTAGCCATGTGAGGACTTTCTGAAGAGCACAGGCTAGGAAATACGGGAACAGAAGTGTGTGTGCTGCTTTTGTTCAACCACCATTAGTTTACACACCAAACGCCAACGACGACGAGAGGGAGAAAGCATTCCTCAGGTTTCATAGTCAGCAAGGTGACTGCTCAGCAGCGGTCCCAAGATCCAAGTACAGAAAGCACAGGGCTCATCACTCGAAAACGCTTCTAAAACACCTCAGTTCAACTCCCACCTGAACCTTGGGTAAGACTCACCCTCTAAACTGCAGATCCCTCCTCAGTAACACCAGACACTTGAGCACAAATCTCCCTGGGCTGGGTGAGGATTACATGAAATTACACGAAGTGTTCAGCTTCCAGAAAGTACTCTCTTACTGCTGGTCTCCTCCATAGTTAACTAAAAAACTGGGTTTTATTGTGGGTTTTACTGTTGCTTTATTCCTAGTACTCTGTATCAGAGACTGGTGATTATCTTTTCTACTAGCTATATTCTCCTCCATCAAGCTAAGAAGGAAGCTCCTTAGTAAAGGAGGCTGACCTGTTTTGTTTTGTTTTACTGTTGCTTGTTTTTAACAAGGAAAATGCTTTGGTGTGCTCTGAGAACACTATACTAGGATATGTCTGCTCTTTAATACACCAATTGTGAGCAAGAAGAGAGGACAAGAGAAGACCTTATTCACAAAGTGGACTTCAGGGTCCCTCTTGCAGAAAGGCGCACTGTGTCGGTCTGGGGCAGGAACAAGAAGCTGCCCTTCTCACAAGCACCCCTGTGGATGCTGAGAGTGGGTGGTTCTCACCACACAGTAAGAGACACTGGTATCTTCAACTCACAACACTGACCTCCTAGAACATCACTTCCTAAAGGCTACAGTTTCAGCTACACAAGGACATGAAATATCAGCACTGAGCCTAAAGGATAAAAGTAGTCAATCTTCAAACCCCACAACTTCACATATTCTAAGTAAAATAAGTCGTACTTTAGCATGCAGTAATATCTTCATAGAAGAAAACATTAATAGCTACTACATAAATGTTAATCTGTGCTACATACTCTGGGAACATTCTAAAACCTCATGCTGTTAAATATATCCATTCCCTCACTGACTTTCACATTTCCTAGGTGCTAAACTTGCGTCTCACCCCTTTGCTTCTCCAACTCAGCAGGCAGAAGCTAAGAAGTCTGTGGAAGGTTGCAAAGACAGCAGGAAAGCTAGCAGCATCCCTGCCTTGCTAAAGCACACTGGAGGAAAAAGAGGGGTGCACATGTCTTCCAGAGAACAGGACTCTATGCAGAATTCTCAGGGATGCCTCCCCTGAGCACATGCAAATGCCTTTCCCTCTCACCTCAGTTTCTTCCTGGATGTGGGAGGAAAATGCAGAAAGATGCTAAAGAAAATGGTGCCAATGGTAACCTCATCTTTGAGACCAAAGATGACAACCTGTATAGAAAATGGAGAGAAGGTGGGTCATGGATGTTCTGTGTTCTTTCAGGTGATGGCCAGTCAAGTGCAACCACAAGAGGAGACACAGAAGGGACTCAAGTAAACCAATTTTCTTATATTCAAGGGTGCTAGAAACAGGATGCCTAGAACACCACACAGACCACGTGGGAAAACACCAGCATTATCCAGGAGGCAGAAGTGGCTGGAGAGGAGAGTCCAGACGCTGACCTTTGTTAGAGTTTCTGCAGCAAAGGCAAGGCAGGGCCAGGTCAACTGTTTAGGACTGGCTAGTTCGAATAACTTCACAGGCACTAAGCTGTGAGAGCAGTCCCTAGGGGCCTGGTTCCTGGCCTTGGACGATTCAGGCAGAGGAATATTGCCTCCTGGGGTGCTGGGGCCAGTGGAGGCAGCGTGGCTGTGGACCAGGAGTCCACATGTCAGTGGTACTCCCCAGGTTCAGCCCTCAGATGACTCCAAAGACTGGCCAGCTCTGAATAGGGCAGGCTCTCCTCAGGCAGAACAGCATCACAAAACACTGAACATTAAAAACACAAATAATACAACAGAACCCTCTACTCCCTTCCTGCTTATTAAGAGGAGATTCAGCAGCCTCATTCTGAACCACAACTGAAACCTCTCCATGTCACGCCAAGAAAACCAGAGGCGATGACTTAAAAGAAATGGACTTCCCAAACACACTCAGTATGCTGAATGTGACACACTTGCTCTCGGCTTATAACTGGGACGTGCAAAGCTTTTCTGGCCTAACACAGGGGGAAGGTGGTAGGAAGTGTTGGCAAGGGTGGAAATGAGACAGAGGAACCATGGTGAGTTTTAATTGCCTAAAAAGCAACTCTTTACAACTTCTGGGAAACTTCTGAAGAAGAAAATGACTCAGCTTCAGAAAGTGTCACTGACCTAATTTCCAAAATAACAAGAGCTGCAATGCAGGGCATGGCCTTGTTCAAGGAGCCCTACATATAGATGACCACCTCTGGGAACTATTCAGCTGACCAGCATCACACAACAGGGCTCCATTTCCACACAAACACACCCACTAATCCATTTTTCATGGACGTCAACAAATATGAATTCTTAAAAATTCCAAACCTGTAATAGAGAAGAGAGATGCCTACAAGGGCTCAAAGCATCCAGGCATAGGATTTGTTTAAAGTCAAGAATAATCTTAGTTTGTGGTGCACTTTTCGCAATCCCCCTTTGCTACCCCAGTTCAACCTACTCCTCCATACAGCCCTTCTCCATTCCCTTCCCCTCTCACAACCCACACATAGCAAACAATTAGGGTACTCACTTTTCTTTACAAATTATATTTATTCCTCTGCATTTAGATGCTAGCTTTTGAAATATTACGTCAGATAACCATGAGGGACATGCTAATTAATAACCAATAACAATTCATTGATGAACATTTATTATTTGCTAGTCTGCCAAGCATTTTATATGCCTTATCTTCTTAAATGCTAACCATTCCAGGAACTAGGTATTATGACTATCTTCATTTTCCAGAGAAGGAAATCAAGGCCTCTCAAGATTAAGTGACTCGCTCAAAGTCATATGGCTACTAAGCAAAATTTTACTAAGTCAAAATTTAGATCTGGGTTTCCTGACTTGAGAGCCAAAAGTATAACTAGATTGCTAATGAGACACGGTTAGTTTCCACAAATGTCCAATTTAGGCTACATGGGCATGCTCTCTCCACGGGCATGCTATCAGCCTCAGGGGCCACACTGCAGGGACACACCGCACCACAAGGCATTTCACCCCTGGCAGCACACGGAGCAGAACACGCCAGGTGGTACCCTCGCTCCAGATCCTTTAGAGCTGTCATGAAGTGGCAACAGGTAAACGTCTCAGGGAAGGCAGAAAGTACTGGCCCGACAAAATGTGTACCTTTTTTTTTTTTTTAATAAAGGGGAGAAATTAAACAGCATGACAAGAGAATCATGCTGAGATCTAAGCATCTTTGTGCTAGCACTGCTGATCCTGAATAGACAGCTTAAATAAGCTTAACTCATGGCATTCATTCAAAGAATTAACCTGTTGCCAAGTAAAGTGTCTCAAAGAACTGGAATGCTGTCAAACCAGCTTAACATCATGAAATGGTACAACTTAATGGGATTCTATAAATCTCGAGGAACACAACACAGAGCTTCCTCTCCAAAGACTGATTTCACAAGCGGTGTGTTTTCTTTCTTGGGTGCATACACGCCACAATGGTAGGCGAAATGCTGTAACTAAAAGCCCCTTTTTGAACTGAGTAGAACTTCTACTTTTCCTTTTATCTAACTCCTTTTGAATCATTTCATAAAAATTCTAAGTAAAAAATCTCATATAGTTGATTCAATTGTGCTAAACAGATTTCTCTAAACATAAATTCACCCTCCTGAGACCTAACACACATTCCCAAGAAGGAAGCCCTGACATTAAAAGAAAACCAACCAGGGCCTCAGTGCCAAATGTAAAGCACGGGGGTAGGGATACTAATTCCTGCAAACGAGCAATTGGCCTCTATTCTAAATGGAGGAATGGAGAAGGGAAAGCGGGGGTAAAAAACCAGAATGTTCTGACTGGATGGGAAAGGTAAGAAATTCAAATTCAGCAATATTTGTTTCTGAGGCAAAGTGTGACAGCTGCTCACCTGTCTACTGCTTCCACATCAAAGCAAAATCTCTTCTCAATGGAGTCTGTTTTCCGCCGTGTGCAGGATTTGAGGGTGACTGATTCATCTTCTCCCTGTTGGGAAGACACAGATAGTCAAAATGAGGCCAGAACTCGGGCCATGCTCCTCTCCTGGACAAAGATGCCACATAAACAGGAGTGATCATTTCCTCTTCTAAGAGCTGAGTATTCAGGACCACAGGAGGTTGGTCACCCACTTTCTCAGGCCAGAGCCTCATGCAGATAAAATCTGTGAGCCATGTTTTACTTGGAGCCCAGCATCCAAGTATTGATAGATTATGATGGTATAGCAGCAACACATGCTAGATTAAACTCTTGTTGGTATTGTTTTAAATAAGTTTAATCTGCAGGTTTGATAAGAGTTGAAACAAGATGACCTTGAGGTCCTCCCTCCAATTCTGAGCTTTTATGATCTTGGTTCATTGGTCACTTCTCAGGAAACATTCCTGCAAATACACCAGACATGCTCACATAGCACCATGTACCCTCCTCCTTCCCTCATAGCACTGATCACAGCTGAGACCTGCTGCTGCCCTAAGGGATAATTCAAATAATGTCTCTCTCTTCATTAGGCTGCAAGCTCCCTGAGGGCACGTACTAAGCCTGTTTTTTGCTTGCCCTTGGGTCCCCAGAGACCAAACAGTCTCTGGAACAGAGTAGGTGTGCAATGAATATGTTTTCACAGCTTTTTGAGTATATATATATATATATATATTTAAAGTATGTACTTTCTTATTGAAGTATAGTTGATTTACAATGCTGTGTTAATTTCTGCTGTGCAGCAAAGTCATTCAGTTATCTGCATACATATTCTTTTTCAGTTCTTTTCCATTATGGTTTATCACAGGATACTGACTATAGATCCCTGTGCTATACAATAGGACCTTGTTGTTTATCCATCCTATCACTCAGTCGGGTCTGACTCATTGTGATCTATGGACAGTAGCCCTCCGGGCTCCTCCGTCCATGGAATTCTCTAGGCAAGATACTGGAATGGGTAGCCATTCCCTTCTCCAGGGGATCTTGAGTATAATTTTTAATGTATAATATATTGCATATGTTTAAGCAAACAATTTATGCGTTTTGACATCTGTATACATCCATGAAATCATCAACACAATCAAGGTAATGAACATTTCCATCAGCCCACAAGTTTCCTTGTGAGTCCCTTTGTAATCCATCAGCCCTCCAACCAGTCCATTCCCAGGCAAACACTGAATCTGCTCTGCCACTACAAATTAGTTTGAACGCTCTGTAACTTTATACAAATGGAATGCCTTTTTATGCCAGACTTCTTTCATTGAGCATAATTCATTTGCTATTCACCCACACTGTGCAAATCAAGGGTTTATTTCTTTTTACAAATGATATGATCAACAAGGAGGTAATACCCAAAATATATAAACAACTCATACAACTCAACAACAAAAAAGCTAACACCTCAATTAAAAAATGAGGGGAAGATTTAAACAGATATTTTTCCAAAGAGGAAATGCAGATGGCCAATAGACACATGAAAAGCTGCTAAACATCACTAAACATCAGAGAAACATAAGTCAAAATCTCAATGAGATATCATCCTACTCTATCAAAATGACTACTATCAAAAAGACCACAAATAACAAATGTTAGTGAGGATGTAGAGAAAAGGGAACCCTTGTACACTGTTGGTGGGAATGTAAATTGGTGTAGCCACCGTGGAATACAGTATGGAGGTTTTTCAACCAACTAAAAATAGAACTACCGTATGACCCAGCAATCCCATTCCTGGGTGTACGTACATCCAAAAGAAAACAAAAACATTAATTCAAAAAGATACACATACCCCAATGTTCGTAGCAGCATTATTTACAATTGTCAGATATGAAAGCAACCTAAGTGTCCATCAACAGATGAATGGATAAAGAAGTGGTATAGGGCTTCCCTGGCAGTTCAGTGGTTAAGAATCCGCCTTGCAATGCAGGGGACACTGGTTTGGTCCTTGGTCAGGGTAGACCCCTCATGCTGTAGAGCAACTAAACCCAGGCACCACAACTACTAAGCTGGGGTTCTAGAGCCTATGAGCCACAACTACTGAGCCCACAACTACTGAAGCCTGCACTCCTAGAAGCCTGTGCACAAAAACAAGAGAAGCCACCACTACCGCAACTAGAGTAGTCCCCGCTCTTCACAACTAGAGAAAGCCTGCATACAGCAACAAAGACCCATTGCAGCAAAAATATTTTTTTTTTTAAATAAAAGAAGTGGGATGTGTGTGTATGACACACACAAAGGCACATACACATACAACAGAATACTACTCAGCTGTTAAAAGAGAATTAAACTCTGCCATTTGCAACAACATGGATCAACTTGGAGGGTATTACGCTTAATAAAGTAAATCAGAGAAAGACAAATACAGTATAATATCACTTATCTGTGAAAGCTAAAAAATGAAACACATTTGAATAGAACAAAAAAGAAACAGATTCACAGATATATAGAACAAACCAGTGGTTATCAGTGGGAAGAGGGAAGGAGGGAGTAGCAAGATAGGGGTAAGGGATTAAGAGATACAAATTACCATGTTCAAAATAAATAAGTTACAAGGATATATTGTACAGCACAGGGAATATAGTCAATATTTTATAATAACTATAAATGGAGTATAACTTTTAAAAATTGTGAATCACTGTTTTATACCTGAAACATAGGTAGTATTGGAAATCAACTATATCTCAATAAAAAATAAAAATTAACATTAAAACAATGCAGGCAATTTTTTAAATCCATGGTACAAAACAAAGGAACTTTTTTCTTTCTACTATTGGGTAGTATTCCATTGTGCAAATGGAATGCAACAGTTTTGTCACACAGCACAGCACTAATTTACTGCTTAGAAACATAGAGGTTTCTGCCCCTGATCTTCTCTTCCTGTCACATAGGAATCTTTTAGGGTTCCTTTTTCTCCTGTATCTGCCAATGTTTCTTCCTAAACTAGGGGGAAATTAACAAACTTGCCTAGTCTGTTGAATAATAGGAAATGTGACTGCATATGGTAAAACTTAATCACCCACTAATATCAAAATAGCACATAAAACACAGAAGACCTAGGAAGAGACAGTCTACATTCACAAGTCTTACACTATTGTCTTTTACTGAATGGCAAAGATTAAACTCTCAGATTGAGAACTGCTCCTTCTGCAATGAGTAAATGTATGACCATAAATGTACAAGCATATGTGCTTCTGACCATGTCAATATCTAACTCTATTTCTGATTTAATGGTGTTGGACTGCTTCCCACTTTGAAAGTTTAGGGGGAGGGTGGTAACCCCATGGACAGTAGCCTGCCAGGCTCCTCTGTCCATCGGATTCTCCAGGCAAGACTACTGGAGTGGGTTGCCATTTCCTTCTCCGGGTTAGGGGGAGGTGTCCCTGAGAAATAGGAGAAAACAGAGGATCTATACAAAACTGGCAAATATAAGCAGAAATAAGAGGAATATAACACTCTGTTCCAAAAATGACCATAACATACCAGGAAAAGTCTATAAAGACAATCTGTTCAAGCACTCATGGTTTTAAAAAAAGGGGGAGAGAGATAACAATCACTTATACAAACAAAGGAAGAGTTTCAACCATGACAAACACTACAAAAAAAGAAGCATGTTGTGCTACAAAAGCCTAAATTAAGGTGGTGTAACCTGGGCAAAAAGGTCAGCAAAGGCTTTCTTGAACTGAGACCAAAGGATTCATAGCAGATAAAACCAAGAACACAGATCTGGGTGGAGAACAGCAGGTGAAGAGGCCCCCACAGTCAGGGTCCATGGAGCCCTGGAGGAACTGAAAGGAAGTCGGTGTGTCTGGAATCCAAGAGCAAGAGTGAAAGAGGACTGAGGAAGACAGGGACCTGATCGTGCAGATTATGGTCTGTATTCTGCCAGCAGTGGGAACATAATGAAGGGTTTCAAGCCAGGGAAGGGACAGAGTCAGCCCTGGGCTATTCCAGGGCTCCCACGGAGAGGGGCCTCATCTCACAGCATAGAACTGGGGGTACTGTCTTTCACCACACACAAGCCCTGTCTCCATGAGAATACAGAAAATCTGCTCACGTCTCCTGGACTGAAATGAAGAGGAAAGCAGGTACTTTCAAGGGAAAAATAACCCAAATCCAAGGAAGGAAAGAGAGAAAGGGTGGATAAAGAGCATGTTAGGAAAAGAAAACACCCTATCACCTATCTAAGTTTATCTCCAGCTCCTAAGAGAGGTTTGCATAAACACAATGACATCACATGTTTCTCCTGTATAAATTAGGAAGACATCACCTCTGGACAGCCAGTCTTCACGTCTCCTCCACCCTGAGGCTAAGGAAATAGAGAGACATCATGAAAAGCTATTATTTTATATTTATACATTATTATTCTAATTGATTTGCCTCAGAATCAAGAGATGCCAGCTCCAGAATCAGAAGATGCCAGCTCCAGAATCAGGGTGTGAGTACTGACTTTAGTACTCACTGATCATATGGCCTTAGAAATCACTTTCTCTCTCTGATCCTCAATTTCCTCTTTTGTAAAGGAGGAAAAATGGATCAAACAGGATGAGAAAGGACAATGTTTTAGAAAATGTAAAATATATATAAGTAATTATTACTAGGAAAATGATTTCATATAATACCAAGCTCCCAATACAGCAGCCTCTGTGTCAGCCTCTATTTTCTGTACTTAGTTTATATACACTAATACATATAAACCTCTTAACCACTCAGTGAGGTGTTTCGTTTTATCTCACTGAAGTCTAAGGAGTTCCAGTCAGTCACCATAATTGGTCTCTGCCCTTCATTTTTAAGTGTGGTTAAGAAAGGAGAAGAGAGTTCCTTCACTCCAGCTTTAGGAAAGCACCAAATAAACAGCCCCAAAAGAAATGTGAGAGAATAGCTCAGTGAAGTTGATTTCTAGAAGGACTAGAAATCAGAAAAGAACTATGACTTGATCTAAAAAAGGCAGACCTAACTCTATTTCCATTTCACGATAATGAGTGACTCCTAGTAACAGAGATTGTTAATATTCCTTCTAACTCTGTAATTTCTCTATGTTTGATCATTTCACGTCTGTTTTCCTGCAATTATTTACAACTCTACCCCTAACAAGAAACATTAAAAGTGCCTTGACTTTTTTTTATGCTTTGATACAAGGAAGGACAGAGATGCTGACCAACTCCAGTGTTGTGGTCTAAGAAAAAGAAAGTCAGGAGGAGAAACTGGAAGTGGCAGAGAGCAAGGGGGCAGCTCGGGGGAGCAGCTAACACTGACAACAACAGTGTCACACATCACGGACCTGGGCAGTCTAACCTCAAAGCCAGTGCTCCTCGTCTCTACATTGCAGTGCCTGTATACACGCAAGCAAACCTAACAGGATGCACAAAAATGCACCACAAAGAAGGCATGGTTGGAATACTACAGAGGACTACCTTATCAACAGACCAGATACAGCCAAAAAATTCTTTACACTAAAGATAGAACCAGAGAAATATCCAGAACACAGTCCAAAGATTCAAAGAAATGAAAAATATAAATATTTTTTTTATTAAAAGTATTTATCTCCAGAAGGAGAAAATAGAAAGAATGGGAAGGGGGGGAAATTCAAAATGATAACTGAAAACAATTTTCCAAAATCACTAGAAGACACCAATCCGCAAATCCAGAAAGGCCAAAATGCCTGAGCACAACAAATTACAAAAAAAAATTCACAGAGAAGACCATCATAAATAGAATACTGAAAGGAAAAGGAAGAAGATGTAATGTGCAGCCAGAGAGAAAAGACAGAACAGGCCTAAAAAGGCAATGTAGACAGATGGAATGCTCCCAGAGGAAAGGTGAACACTGGGGCACGGCAAGGCACTCCTAGCAGCAGTCAGCCCACAAATGCAGCCTGGCTCTTCTAATGATGGCCACAAGAACATCTTTTACTCCACGTGCTCTTCAATGTGATGTGACTGTGCTGTTCCTCCCACCAAGACAGGGTCTGCATCCTCTCCCGCTGCAACTGGGTGAGCTCAGGTGGGCTTTTATAACTGCTTCAACCAACACACAGGGCCAACATAAGTCTAGATCATTAAAAGGCAATGCAGTGTCTCCTTTCATTGCTGGAAGATTTACTCCTGAAAACTTTAGCTGCCCTGAGGGCGCCATGCTATGAGGAAGCCCAAACCAGCCCACATAGAGAAGCCAGAGAACAGGATTTAGAACTATACAGAGCAAAAGAGAAAGAGGGACGAGAAGAAAAGAGAAGAGGAGGTCAGGAGAAAGGAAGATATCTGATCAGCCCAGAGTTGCTTCAAACCGTATGATCCAGTTCCAGTCACTATCTGATTGGAACCATTTGAGAAACTCTAAGCCCAAACTTTTTTTTTTTACTTTGCCAACTAAAGTCTGTCTAGTCAAGGCTATGGTTTTTCCTGTGGTCATGTATGGATGTGAGAGTTGGACTGTGAAGAAAGCTGAGCGCCAAAGAATTGATGCTTTTGAACTGTGGTGTTGGAGAAGACTCTTGAGAGTCCCTTGGGCTGCAAGGAGATACAACCAGCCCATTCTGAAGGAGATCAGCCCTGGATGTTCTTTGGAAGGAATGATGGTAAAGCTGCAACTCTAGTACTTCGGCCACCTCATGCGAAGATTTGACTCATTGGAAAAGACTCTGATGCTAGGAGGGATTGGGGGCAGGAGGAGAAGGGGACGACAGAGGATGAGATGGCTGGATGGCATCAGTGACTCAATGGACGTGAGTCTGAGTGAACTCCAGGATTTGGTGATGGACAAGGAGGCCTGGCGTGCTGCGATTCATGGGGTCGCAAAGAGTTGGACACGGCTGAGTGACTGAACTGAACCGAAGCCCAAACCACTTATCCACATGCTCCCCAAAGTCCTTACCCATAGAAACTGTAAGAAATAACTAAAATGACTGGTGCTGTTTTAAAAGTCACTACATTTTTTAGTGTTCTGTTACAATAAATAACTGGAAGAGATATCTAGAAAACTGAAATGATAGATAACTCGAACATCTAAACTGCCAACTGGCAGTCCTCTATGTATCAGATGAAAGTGATGTATGGCAAAACCAATACAATATTATAAAGTGAAAAAATAATCATAATAATAGAAATTCAGTTTCACAGGATGAGGTCATCCAAGAATTTCTAGTACCTAAACATATTAACACATTTAATATTGCATATATGTGAAATACAACAATCTGTCTTAAATACAGCTTCTAACACAGCTCATAACTAAAAATAATCATTTATTTACTTTATTCTGAAACTACTATATAAAAATGAAGAAAATTACAGTGAAGATTGGAGGTGTTACTTCAAACATGCATTACACTCATCATATGTTAACCAAGTAAATCAAACATGAAATTTAAAAATGAACTCACCCCCTTTCCTCCTGACTTTTGGTCAAATGGTACCATGGTGATTTGTTTGGAATCCCGTTGATATGTACAGTAATGCTTCACCCAGGAAGTTCCAAAGTGACCTGCAAAGTAATATTCCCCATTAAACATCTCTACATGTCCACCGCATACTGGATAACACAGAACATGTAAATCACAATGCTCACCTATCCTTAAACTGTTTCTAGGGGCAATATATTCTCCACACCAACTAGACAACCACAGGCAGAAATCTGATCTCACATGCTGGAAGTGAAACTAACCCAGGACTTTTCCCAAGGACCAAGGAAGACTTTTTCCCACTAAATGCTGCACCTGGTGGGTCTTAAAATACAATGGAAGTAGAGGTTCTCTGGGGAAATTAATTCATTTTCCCATCATCGATTTCCAACTGAACCTTCCTTTCTCTCCCCTGACCGAAGTAAGATGACTGAATAAGAACATAGCAAGGCTCCTCAAAATGCCCATCACCGTCCCCATCTGGTGCAATGACTTCTTGCTTCCCACATAGCTACGCTGTGATCACGTGCACAGGTATACAGGGGTTCTGAACTACTTTCAAACTCCTAATTTTTACTTCAGCAGAACTCTAGAAGATCTGAAAAGCAGACAAGGAAAACCCAGAGACACTAGACGTGTGGAACGGAAGTAACTACAAATACTCAAATGTAATCTAAGTGTTTGTCTCTCAAAATTATCCCTCGGGAAAGAGGCAGGTGCCCTGAAGACAAATTCTTACAGTTTCTTATTTTATTGGTGCCCGCCCAATTACTTTATTTCAAACAGAGTACTATTAGGGGAAAAAAGGCATAATTGGCATTGTTAGCCTGCAAAGACCTCAATCAATATGAGTTCTGGATGCTTATAGACATTGCATAGCAGATATGATTAAAAAAATAATGATAACTTGAAAAAAGATTCAGCAGACATTTAATAGGTATTTTTCAGGGTATGAATAATTAGTGCAAGTATTGGATGTCACTTAATACACTTAAAAAGCAACGGGGTGTTTATATTGGAGCATCAAGAACAAATGAAAACAGCAACTATTCTCGTGTTTTTGCGGCCTAGAGAATAAATTCCAGTGATGGCATAACGATTTCAGAAGTGTTGTACATGTAGCTTCTACTTCTTACAAGCTTTAACAAGCTCATACCTGTAAGAATAAGGGACATAAAACTCTCATCACAACTGATACTCCAACCTCAAATCCCATTACTACACCATTGTCACCAGGGAACAATTGTATGCCCAAGCAAATTTCTGAGCAACCACTACACAGAATAATCACTGTAAGTATCTTGTTTCATAGGATACTTCTGGGAGTGAAGACATTTGACAATCCTAATCAACAGTGCCCAGATAGGAGACTATAAGAAGAACTATCCATTAAAGAAAAATAATGCCCTGTCTTTAATCTCTAGGACTGCATGCATGAACTAAGTCTGGGAGTACTACAGCCCAGTGCATAAATCTGAGTCATCACTGAAAACCCTATGTTAGCAGCACCTAGCATTTCTTTCCTTGACGTCCTATGGGCAAGTCAATGGCCCTTCTCCCTGCCTTGTAAAGTGAGCTTTTGTTTCTACTTTTCATAAAATTTAATCGTTGGAATGACAGGAGTTGAAGTGAAGAAGGAAAGGGCCAAAGTCATGGTAGTTTAGACCTTGCTGAAACAAATCTCAAAAACAACTATTATTAGGTCTACCAAAGGATATGACTATAAAGCCCAGCCAGTTAGACCTCTCCAGGGCCTCTACGCCAAGGCTGTGGTATGTAAAGCTATACTGAGGGTATACAGGAACCTCAAGAGTAGAGTGACACCAAGGGGAGCGGCGGCAGCGCAGAGCCTATGAATTCCAGGCTGCCACAGGATTCCAGTTACACAGAAAACACACTATATCACTAGGAAACAGACAAGACCTTGTGGACAGCACCTTTTCCCTAGAAAGCTGAACTATAAAGTCAGTCTCCTTTGGCCAAATAAATGTTCCATGTCAGGCACTACTGGATACACCCCCAGCTCCTGAGAAAAAAGGCATGAGTACACCCATACGGCTGGTTGGCCTGGCACTCACGTTTCTCCTGGACATAGAGGTACCCTTCCATGGTGTAAGGACTGATGGTCTTGTGCTCAAGGGGATTCTCCTTCATCTTCTTCATCAGGGATTCCACTTCCGACCTGGTGCCTTCAAAGCGATTTCTTGTCTAGGAGGAAAGGAATTTTATCCAAATCAATGAAATGAAACCCTCTTTGTTTCTCCAGCACTTCAGAGTATCAAGCTACAGGACCCTAGATCTAAAACCAAGTGAGGAATGTTCAGCTATCAAAAAATAAGGCAAATGTTCACTTTACTGAAGTATATTTTGGCCTGAAAGCCCTATCCAAGAATGACTCTCAAATTCTAGGGACCATCAAAATCACATGGGGAACCAGCAGGAAATGCAACTGACCAGTCCTCACTCCCAAAGATAAACTCATCACCTCTCAACCCAGAAACGTGCGTTTCTCGCAAGCATGCCGGCAACTCTGAGGCAGAGGGCCCACAGCAAAACAAGCCCTCCACCAGCCTCTCACCCTGGATGTTGAGGGACAGAGAAGCTCTCACCCTGGTTGTTTGCTGACAGTTTCCTCCTCAAACGCAGCTGCTTCACGTAAGGTTCCCACTCCCCCAGGACAGCCTGCACCAGCAAACAGGGGAGCCCAGGGACCATCACAGCTACAGGGGGCCTGTGGCATCAGCTGAGGCCTCACAACTTCTCCCTCTGCAGGGCCTGCTGCCCTCAATTCTCTCACAGGTGTTTCTGCCCACACTGCCTCCTGGGAACCTGCTCTGTGTAAATCTCCGCTTCAGAGCCTGTCTTCTGAGAAACCCAGCCCAACGGGAGGCCATACTTCGTGAAAACTCGTCCAAGACCCTGCAACTTCCTGTTCTGAGAGGCACCACAGGGAACAATGAGAACTTGGGCTTCCAAAAGCATACAGTCCAACCTACTCAGATACACCTGGATTTATTTGGACACAGGATCACCCAGAGACAAAGTGCAGACTAATGTGATCACATTAGGGAAGAAAGGGGTTTAGTCTCAGTGAGACTGATCAGAGGCCTAAGCCGGATTCTGTGTACCCAAAGGTCCTGCTGCTTACAATCTGGAAAGGGAGACTGGGAGTAAGGCACACTGACTTGGATTTCCTCACCAAGAGTTGAACAAGAGCACATCCTTTGAGCTGGAGGCCAGCATGTGTTCCCCACCCCCTACTTCTGAATACACAGTCTAGTGTTTCAAGTGGCCAGGCAGCTGGACGCACAGAAGGGAGGCTGGGCAGGGTTGGGTGGGGCTGGGACTTCCAGTGCCAAAGGAAATCCTGACGCTGGTGCTACAGATTTAAAACATAATCAGCAGCAGCACTTCCGCGAACAGAAATAACGGAGCTTTGAAATAACGGAGGTGAGGATGAGCTGTGGGACCACCATGCACCCTGGAGATGACTGCCCTCTGCTGCCCTTTGAACCCAAGCAAGACCCATCCTCCCCATCTGCATTCCCATCCATTTACGAATCTCTATGCAAACAGACCCATATTTTGTTTCTTCCTTCCCTTAACAAGGGAAAGGAAGCCCATCCCCTCGCCTACTCACGTTCTGTATGCTGATAGTCAACTGTGTCTTGAAGTCATTGAAGTCCTTGGCCAGTTCATAACCATGGTGATAGAAAGTGAAGAGTCCTTGTAGGAATGCCAGTAGCTGTAAAGGGAAGACCTCACATAAGCAGGTTCAAGAAGTATTATGGAGGTGTATCTGAGTTCCCAGCCCTGGTTTGAACATAATATAATACAAGGTAATAATAATTACTATCGTTTACTGAGCTCTTCTTACATGCCAGGCACTTGGGACTTCATATGCCCCATCTCACTGAATAGTCCTAACAATAGGATTCATTTCATAGGTTGTTATCTCCATTTTAACAATAAGGAAGCAGATTCAGAGAGGTTAAGTAACTTGTCCCAAAACACACAGTATATAGCAGCTAGGATTTGAAACCAGGTCTCCTTGGCACCAACACCCAAGCTCATATCCTGTAAGCCTCATCACCTCCTAAGAAAATCACTTCTTCAGAAACTGAAGACAAGGGGTCTCACTCAGTCTCCTTCTATTAAATTCACTGCATCAGGTTATCATACAAAAGGATGTGGTTATACTGATAACCAACAAAGAAGAGAGAAAAGGAAGCTGGTGTGTCCTGAGTCTGCAGCCTAACAGGCAAAGTCAAATCAAAGAAAATCATCAAGATTAGACTCCAGTTCAAGTGGGTTTCTGCACTTGCCATAAATTATCCAAAAGTCAACACTCTGGATCCTTTTATTAAAATAATCCCATGTTCCCACATTTTCAGTTAAAATGGTTTCCCTAAATTTTCATTTAAAGTGCCTTGGGCTAAAAGGTAAGGGTATTCCTTGTTTAGTCTTGTCTTTAGTGAAGAGTGAAAACATCTGTTCACCGTGATTCTTGCAACAGGCCTTCATATACTTAAAAACACTAATGTCCCCACCCTGAGCCCCTACCAGCCTTCACTTCTCCAAGCTAAATAAACGAGTGTCCCGCCGTCTCTCCTCTCATCACACGTATGGAACCTCATTGCTGTTACGCCTCCTGGCCCCTTCCCAAGCTCTACATATCCTGCCTCGGTCCCATATCGCAAGCTGAAAGGATTATAATTAAAGCCTGAACAGGGTTTAGAATAACCAGGACCTCAACTTTATCACAAGCTCAATTCTACTACACTTGGAGACCAGCCCCAATCTAACGTGAACTTCTCGAAGCTGACTCACATCGTTTGAGTTGTTCCCTCAGACCTGCCTCAAACACGTTATATCAAGACACAGTTGCATCACTTTATACTGTTGTGTTTAATCTTCTAGTCCTTAAATGAACACACCTTTCCTTATTAAACACAACCTCACTTTGCTTCACCTAACTCTCCCTTTCTGAGAAGCAGCCTTTACGATGAAAGTAAAGGAGACCATTACACTTTGCCTGTGGCAGGAATGGTAAACACCAGGGTGTATACTGACCTGTCTTCAGGCAACGTCACATGTCCAGCCCACTTTATCTAAGAGCTTTACACTGGAAAGTCAGACAAGGCCCAGCTCATAACATGGTCCCTTGACTTCCTGTTGCCATTGTCCCTGGAGCATCTGTGTTCCCTTACATCTTCACAGGAGGTAAGCAACAGGCATTGCTGGGTCCTCTGGCTAGAAACACATCTAGGGGCACCATTTATACATCCCTAACCTAAATTAAGGAACAGGGGGTAAGCCACAGAGAGTCACCAAAGGCTAACAATGAATTGTTTTCCTCAAGAAGACCATAGTCTCTGGACGTCCTCTATGTAAAACCCATTTCTGTGAAGAAGGCCCATACTTTTTCTTCTAAACAGCTCCCATAATGGAGAAGAACAGGCTCTTGTGCCAAATCTAGTGCCAGTGTTCACAAGGACAACGGTCCTTCCTTATCTCTTCCCTCCCTGTTGTCCTTGAATGCTGCTGCTCCATCAACTTTTCCAGGGCACTGAATCACCCTCTACTGGAAAATAATGCAGAAGATAAGCAACTGATGCTTAGGATAGTCCTCCTACTAACTCTGAGTTATCCTTCACTTAAAAACAACAGGGCCTCTCTTACTCAGGGTAATTATCTCAAACCCCTCACTAAGATGTCACCTGCATGTACACACAAGCACTCCAAAGGCAGAGGGCTGCTGCTGTTTATTTTGGTTTTCACTTCCTTTGGTATCATGCCTGGCTGTCCATTTTTCTACAGGAAATGATGCCTTAAATATTGTTATCTTTGGACCGCTTCCCTTCCTTCTCCCCTCAGAGCATCTTTCCTCCCCTCCCCGACCTCCCACACATGTATGCATCTCTGAACCTATGACCCATGGGAAATGAAAGTCCACTGCGCAGGGGTGGGCAAGGCCCACAGAAAGACTCTAGAGAAGAAAGGGTCTGTCCGCTTCAAAGAAATGCTTCTCCTCACCCAGAGAGAAGTGCTGCTGTGGCCTCACCTGGTTATTAGGTAAGAGAAGCCGCATGTGCACCCAGGCTCCTCCCTGGACACCAGACACACCACCACAGCACAACAAAGGAAACGCCAAAGAGAGACCTTACCACTCTCCCCCTTCCCTTCTTCCCCATCCTTGCTTTCCTCTGAGAATTATTGTAAGAAAAATCTATCTATTTCCTAGCTGATTACATAGATTAAAAAAAAAATGAACAAAAATCTAACTGCTTTATCAGCAATGGTTGCATCATTCTGGACTCTGTGATAAATTTCTTTCCCTTCATAGAACAGAGCTACTGTTTGGGGTTGAATTTTGCCCCTCTATATCCAAAATATATGAAGTCTGAACCCCTAGATTTCAGAATGTGATTTTCTGTAGAAATAGGATCTGTACAGTGGTAATAAAGTGAAAAGGAATCCATTAGGCCCTAATCGAAAATGACTGGTGTTCTGAAAAACTGGGGGTCGGGGGGGTAGAGTTTGGACATAGTAACAAATACAGAGAGAAGACAGACGTGTGAGGATGAGGAACTGAAGTGACTTGTCTATAAAGCAAGGAATGCCAAACACTGCCAGGAAAGCACCAGAAGCCAGGAAGAGGAAAGGAAGGATTAGTTCTCTAAAGGTTTCAGGCGGAACAGGGCCCTGCTGACCTGGATCTCAGATGTCTATAGCCTCTAGAACTATGAGTCAGTACACTTCTGCTGTTCTGAGGCACCCAGTTTGTGGTACTTTGTTACAGAAACCACAGCAGAAAAATACAGCTACTAAGAACCATTCATGCACACAGTGAAGAGAAGGGCTGCCGGCAGAGAGATAAAAAGCTGGGCTGGGGAAGCCAGGTAACTCCCTGTAACTCATCCTTAACCTATTAGCACACTGGGCCACGGCAGAGACTGAGATCATCCATGCAGCTGATTTAGCACAGGAGTGCTGGCGGGGCCACTCAGCAAGAGACAGACGCAGGCCGACGTACCAGAAGAGACACTGAGCTGATGGGGTCTCGACAGGATGCCACTGACCAAAGAGAAAGAAGGACAACCTGCAATGGGGCAAGAGCTGTGAGAAAGGACAGAAAGGCAGAGCACAGAGAAATACTCAGGAGGCGAAACTCAGAGGCTGCAGAGCCCGACAAATGTGTAGAGTGAGTTCTCGGCAGCACAAGGTAACCGCCAATTACAAAAGCTCAGGGAACAGACGGAACAAGGCTTTACCTTCGGGAAGCCATTAAGCCATTATCTATGATCCCAATCTCCAGAACATTTAGTATCTCAACAATAAAATTAAGGTTTCCAGGGCACAAAAAAATAAAGGGTTTAGATCCCAGAAGTCTGACTTTTCTTCCTTGGCATACTAACATTTTGTTTTTCTAAAGGTAGGTAACATCTTGGTATTTGAAGTTAACTTTTTAAGAAACAAATGAACATAGTTGATGTGCATGGAGGTTCCCTGAATGGCTACAAGATTCCCTTGACTGAAACCAACTCAATACATGAACACTTATACCAGGCACCCCAACAATTTAGTTCAATTGATTTTTTGTTGGTTTCCTTTCCACCTGCAAATAGTCAAATGCTGTTTCAAATAGAAATTAAGAGTCAGACCATTACAGCTCTGCCATTTACTAGGTGTGACCTTGCAGAGGTAAATAAACATGCTTCAATTTCTTTATCTGAAAACAAAAACAGGACCTACCCTCAAATAATGATTGAATGACATAATGTGGCAAAGCACTTATTAGTTACAAAGAACATAACAGAGTTTCAGCTGATATCAAGTGTTATGTTCTTCTGTACAATCTAGGCCAGTAGCTTTAACTTTAATGGGCAGCAGAATCACCTGGAAGGCTTACAAAACTATAGATGACTGGATCCCACTCCCAAATTTCAGGTATGGGGTACAGCATGATAATTTGTATTTCTAGGACTTTAAGAACTACTAATCCAGTCAGTAGCTTTTTTGCTATATGACTCTCTTCTCCCTACTCACAGCTCCAGCCACTCACCTGCTTGTCTACTAGTATGCTCAGAAACAAGAACTTCTGTGGAGAAGTGAAGGTTACATATCTATATCCAACTTCTCAGCCAACTCATTTTTTTAAAAAAAATATTTATTTATTTGGCTGTGCTGGGTATTAGTTGTGACATGCAGAATCTTAGTTGAAGTATGTAGGATCTCCAGTTGTGATATGTGGAATGTAGTTCCCCGACCAGGATCAAACTCAGGCCCCCTGCATTGGAGTGCAGAGTCTTGGCCACTGGCCACTCAGCCAATTCTAACATGAGACCAGACATTTTTTCATTAGCTTTCCAGGTGCCTCACTTTATGAACTCAAAAACATCTGCAATCCACAATGGTTTTCTACTTTTTAAACCCCTCTGTCCATCCTGTCCAACCTAGCACTCACCTGCACGCAATTCTGGCTAGCTCATTACTATACATGTTGCTTCCCCAAGGAGGCTGTGAACTCCTTGGACGGAGCAGCTGGGTTGTCAGTATTTTCTATGTATTCAGAAAAAAATGCTTTTAGATTTATCAAGATTGTATTAAACAAAGCAGACCCTGTTAACACTGCCACTTGGCTCATTCACTGATTTAAGGAGACCCTGGATGGCCAGGGGTCATCTGACCCTCTGCCTCAGAATTTAAAAAAAAAAAACAAAACTGTTAACTGGGTCCTAATAAGCAACTATATAATAACTGGGTGTTAATTAGGTTAGCACTTTCCTGGTGGCTCATAAAGAATCCACCTGCAATGCAGGATATGCAGGTTCAATTCCTGGGTCGGGGAGATCCACTGGAAAAGGGCATAGCAACCCATTCCAGTATTCTTGGCCTGGAGGATCCCATGGACTGAGGAGCCTGGTGGGTTATGGTCCACAGGGTCGTAAAAAGTCAGACACAACTGAAGTGACTGAGCACACCCACACACACAATTAGGTTAGCTCTATTCTAAGCATCTTACCTGGATAAACTCAGGTAATCTTCCTAACATCTTTATAAATGGGATTGTTGTACCTAGTTTGCAGATGAGAAAACTGAGGCCCACAAAATAACTTCCCAAGAACATGCACCTGGAGTATGACTGAGCTGAAATTTAAAAGCAGGCAATCTGGTTCTAGAGCCCTTGACAATGATGCTACACTGCCTCTCAAAAAGCTTAAGACACTGATATATTACACTAGAATGCCAAGAAACAGAAAGGGAAATCCTTACAGATTTCTTTTAAAAAAGAGGAGAAAGAAAGGGAGGAGGAGGAGGAAAACTCACATAGATGAACAGAGTCATCCAGCTGAGACCAGCCCAGACTAGATGAACCCCACAGACATGTGAGAAACATCTACTATTATACAAGGTTTTATGGTTATTAGTTACCCAACAAAAGCGAAAGATACAGTACCTGATTTACTATATGGAGAAATCAAAATGAACAAGGAAAAACACTTCCAAAAACTGGGATGGGTCAATTAAAACGCAACTCATCAAAATCAGACATTTATAAAATAACATCAATCTGTACATAAAGGTTATTAGAATCATATTGCTGTTTTTCTATAGAAATTCTAGCAAAAGCAAGTAAAAATGCCAAAGGCTAATTCTTCATGACAGCATTTGAATTCTGCCCCAACCATGAGAGATGAGACTGTAATTGAATGGCTGGTTTTAACATCTCTGGGCCCCAAGCAGGGAAATCAACAAGCTTGCTTTCTCTGACAGATGGCTTCCCCATCTCACAGATCCTACAGAAAGACAGGGATTTTGAGATCTTGGTAGAGATCACTGCTAGAAAAGATGATATCTCTAAAATTTCCAACATTCAAGTAAGACTGAGGTAATTAACAACTCTGAAGAATTTGCCAGAAGACATGGCTGGGAGGAGATCCCAAGAACGTAACAGTTTCTGCAAAGTAAAAGACAGAAGCATCAGATTCCAAGACCAGAGTCTTAAAATTGCCTGCCAGTCTACACACCTAAAAAGCACCCCCAAAGTTTATAAATTAGAAAGGGGGCACAAAACACTCTTGACCAAAAAGGGAGGTCATTTTCTTTCAGTTTCTTATAATTTTATTATTTTTTTAAAGAAAAATCACTCTTTCTTAAATGTAGGTAATCTTATTTGTAAAGAGATTCAAGGCTTAGGTCTAAATCAGAGGCTGCATCTGGCTGAAAAGTTCAAGATCTGCAAGTATTAAATTGAGGCCCATGTGCTCATTTGGTGTTTCCACGGATTCTGAACACTAGTGCCACAGCAGGGTAAAGCAGTACCACGTCTCCACGAAACCACAACCACACTTGGGTGGCCGAGGCTACAGACAGACTTGTTCCCAGACGGCAGCCCTACATGCCCACTGGGATGTTCCACCCAAGTCCAAACCCCATCACAGTCCCTTCAGGGCAATCTCCATGCCTCCTGGTTATAACAAGCCTAGAGTGAGACACTGCTTCCTATCCCATCTTTACATGCCTGGGATAAGAAGGGGCTTTGAACTTAGGGGGCAAAAAGAGAAAGGTTTCCTTGGATGGCTATCTTTGGGTTGTTTGCGGGAGAGACTAAGCAGGGTCGGGGGTGGGGGCTCGGGGGCAGGCAGAGGAAGAAGAAAAGGTGAGAGGTCATCACTACTATTTGCAAGATGAAAACCCCTCCCCTTCCCTTACTCTGACTTGGAAATGAACCAGCCCAACCCAACCCAACACAGATGAGGGAACTGTTGCTAAACGTTCTACTTCCATGTCTATGGCTGCACTGGGAAGAATCCAGGGTAGCCAGATGACAGCACTGTTACTAGCAGAAGGCATAGCATCAGGACTGGTCAGTCTCTTCATTAACAACTTAGAGCATTTCATCATCTAGGTAACTGGAATGAGGGGTAGGGATGAAAGTCTGGGTACACGGCAAAACCCTGAGCATCTACTTACAGGCTCCACGAACTCAAACATCTTCCTCTCTTGGACTTCCTGCACCTTGAAGACATACTCCAGGGATACTTCATAGAAATGCTGCCGGACCAGGTCCACTTGGCTGTCTGCCTACAAGCAAGATGGGATTTCAGAGAAAAAGCAGGTCACTATCTGAGGAGAGGATTCAGTAAGCAGCTCCCCACCCCTACCCCCACCCCTCGCCAAGAAAAGATCTCCGGAGATGGTTTTTAAAAACAAATACAGTAGCATGAAGCAGAAATCAGAATAATGTTCATGGTTACCTGAGTGCTAAGTTTGGGCCAGTCACCGTGCCCATAGCTGTNAAAACTGTTAACTGGGTCCTAATAAGCAACTATATAATAACTGGGTGTTAATTAGGTTAGCACTTTCCTGGTGGCTCATAAAGAATCCACCTGCAATGCAGGATATGCAGGTTCAATTCCTGGGTCGGGGAGATCCACTGGAAAAGGGCATAGCAACCCATTCCAGTATTCTTGGCCTGGAGGATCCCATGGACTGAGGAGCCTGGTGGGTTATGGTCCACAGGGTCGTAAAAAGTCAGACACAACTGAAGTGACTGAGCACACCCACACACACAATTAGGTTAGCTCTATTCTAAGCATCTTACCTGGATAAACTCAGGTAATCTTCCTAACATCTTTATAAATGGGATTGTTGTACCTAGTTTGCAGATGAGAAAACTGAGGCCCACAAAATAACTTCCCAAGAACATGCACCTGGAGTATGACTGAGCTGAAATTTAAAAGCAGGCAATCTGGTTCTAGAGCCCTTGACAATGATGCTACACTGCCTCTCAAAAAGCTTAAGACACTGATATATTACACTAGAATGCCAAGAAACAGAAAGGGAAATCCTTACAGATTTCTTTTAAAAAAGAGGAGAAAGAAAGGGAGGAGGAGGAGGAAAACTCACATAGATGAACAGAGTCATCCAGCTGAGACCAGCCCAGACTAGATGAACCCCACAGACATGTGAGAAACATCTACTATTATACAAGGTTTTATGGTTATTAGTTACCCAACAAAAGCGAAAGATACAGTACCTGATTTACTATATGGAGAAATCAAAATGAACAAGGAAAAACACTTCCAAAAACTGGGATGGGTCAATTAAAACGCAACTCATCAAAATCAGACATTTATAAAATAACATCAATCTGTACATAAAGGTTATTAGAATCATATTGCTGTTTTTCTATAGAAATTCTAGCAAAAGCAAGTAAAAATGCCAAAGGCTAATTCTTCATGACAGCATTTGAATTCTGCCCCAACCATGAGAGATGAGACTGTAATTGAATGGCTGGTTTTAACATCTCTGGGCCCCAAGCAGGGAAATCAACAAGCTTGCTTTCTCTGACAGATGGCTTCCCCATCTCACAGATCCTACAGAAAGACAGGGATTTTGAGATCTTGGTAGAGATCACTGCTAGAAAGGAAGATATCTCTAAAATTTCCAACATTCAAGTAAGACTGAGGTAATTAACAACTCTGAAGAATTTGCCAGATGACATGGCTGGGAGGAGATCCCAAGAACGTAACAGTTTCTGCAAAGTAAGACAGAAGCATCAGATTCCAAGACCAGAGTCTTAAAATTGCCTGCCAGTCTACACACCTAAAAAGCACCCTCAAAGTTTATAAATTAGAAAGGGGGCACAAAACACTCTTGACCAAAAAGGGAGGTCATTTTCTTTCAGTTTCTTATAATTTTATTATTTTTTTAAAGAAAAATCACTCTTTCTTAAATGTAGGTAATCTTATTTGTAAAGAGATTCAAGGCTTAGGTCTAAATCAGAGGCTGCATCTGGCTGAAAAGTTCAAGATCTGCAAGTCTTAAATTGAGGCCCATGTGCTCATTTGGTGTTTCCACGGATTCTGAACACTAGTGCCACAGCAGGGTAAAGCAGTACCACGTCTCCACGAAACCACAACCACACTTGGGTGGCCGAGGCTACAGACAGACTTGTTCCCAGACGGCAGCCCTACATGCCCACTGGGATGTTCCACCCAAGTCCAAACCCCATCACAGTCCCTTCAGGGCAATCTCCATGCCTCCTGGTTATAACAAGCCTGGAGTGAGACACTGCTTCCTATCCCATCTTTACATGCCTGGGATAAGAAGGGGCTTTGAACTTAGGGGGCAAAAAGAGAAAGGTTTCCTTGGATGGCTATCTTTGGGTTGTTTGCGGGAGAGACTAAGCAGGGTCGGGGGTGGGGGCTCGGGGGCAGGCAGAGGAAGAAGAAAAGGTGAGAGGTCATCACTACTATTTGCAAGATGAAAACCCCTCCCCTTCCCTTACTCTGACTTGGAAATGAACCAGCCCAACCCAACCCAACACAGATGAGGGAACTGTTGCTAAACGTTCTACTTCCATGTCTATGGCTGCACTGGGAAGAATCCAGGGTAGCCAGATGACAGCACTGTTACTAGCAGAAGGCATAGCATCAGGACTGGTCAGTCTCTTCATTAACAACTTAGAGCATTTCATCATCTAGGTAACTGGAATGAGGGGTAGGGATGAAAGTCTGGGTACACGGCAAAACCCTGAGCATCTACTTACAGGCTCCACGAACTCAAACATCTTCCTCTCTTGGACTTCCTGCACCTTGAAGACATACTCCAGGGATACTTCATAGAAATGCTGCCGGACCAGGTCCACTTGGCTGTCTGCCTACAAGCAAGATGGGATTTCAGAGAAAAAGCAGGTCACTATCTGAGGAGAGGATTCAGTAAGCAGCTCCCCACCCCTACCCCCACCCCTCGCCAAGAAAAGATCTCCGGAGATGGTTTTTAAAAACAAATACAGTAGCATGAAGCAGAAATCAGAATAATGTTCATGGTTACCTGAGTGCTAAGTTTGGGCCAGTCACCGTGCCCATAGCTGTACATCATTATCATATTCAATCCTCATAAATTTTAGTTATTTAACCCTCATTATAATCCTAAAAAGAAGACAGCATCCTTACCCCGAACTCGCAGGAAGTAAATGAAATCGGCTAACATTAACGAACCTGACAGAGCTGGTACAAGACAGAGCTGGGACTTCTGTCCTGGCTGCTCTTTCTCCAAACCTCTAGACTCTACCACCTTCCCACAGTGGGGCAGACCTACGTTCCATGAAAGACAGAATTTTAAAGAGAAAAAGAAAACGTGCAGGACCATCCTCATCTGATCCACCCTAATGAACAAAACAAGCTGATAGGGGACAGGAGACCTCAGAACAGAACATTTTCACTCATCCCAAACACTCTCTTTGGACAAGGATGAACTACTCATTTACAGCGTAATTGGGCTTCCCTCGTGGCTCAGCAGTAAAGAATCCACGTGCCTATGCAAGAGACCTGGGTTCCATCCCTGGGACAGGAAAAATCCCCTGGAGAAGGAAATGGCAACCTACTCCAGTATTCTTGCCTGGGAAATCCCATGGACAGAGCAGGCTGGCGAGCTACAGGCCACGGGGTCACAAAACAGTCAGATACACTTACACTAGCAGTTGGATTTGTCAAGTCCCTGCAGTCCTTGATTTCTCAAAGTACAAATCCAACACACTTACAGCAAGGACCCACCTACTTCCCCCGACTCCCCCAAACCCTGGACGAACAACAACAGCAAAGCAAAGTAATTACATTGCTCCCTCAAAGCCTCACCTCCCACTCTTGCAGGTCGTGAGACCTGGAAAGACCCACAACTGAGAACAAGTAGGCCAGCGATCTGGGATCCAGAACCAAGGGGAGAAAATGACTGTGTGGAGCGGCAAGAAGCTGTGCTGAGAAGTGCCTCAACCTCAGCCATCACTACAAAGCTCTTACACTTTCAACAGCGTTGCTGCTGCTACTGCTGCTAAGTCGCCTCAGTCGTGTCCAACTCTGTGCGACCCCATAGACAGCAGCCCGCCAGGCTCCACCATCCCTGGGATTCTCCAGGCAAGAACCCTGGAGAGGGCTGCCATTTCCTTCAACAGTGTGGCGGGAGTCAATTCACTCTTTCCACAGATAATTACACTGAAAGCACATTTCAATCTCAGAAGGAAAATATGATTTTTTAAAAACAAAAATGGGTATCCTGCTAATAGGAAACAAAACACTCTTTTCTTTAGAAATAAAGGTGTCAGGTGTCATTCGATAACATACTGTACAAAGACAAAGCTCCCAAAGGAGTATTTCTTTCAGCGTTCCTTTGTCAAGATTCCTGCAGAGCAAACCTGGGACAGATCTTTCGCTTCATTAGGTATTGCTAACCTTGTATCTTAAGGACTTGGCAAATTGTTCGTTCATTCATCAGGGTGCACAGCTTAATGAGGAAAAGAGATAAGTAATCATGTAAATTAAAAAAAAATTTACAAATTCTGGAAAAGGACGAGCTATTATGAAACAATCCAAAAGATCTATCCAAGTCTCCTGGTAGTGACTTCCTCCCAGGGCAACTTCCATATTAATACAGAGAAGGAACCAGCTCCCTAAGTTTAAGTGCTGCACAAATCAACATAAAGGGCTAAGCCTGTGGGCGTTTCCTAAGCCTCCAAGCAGGAGAGCTGATGTCTGAGCACTGACTGAGCTTTACTTGGAGGACAGAGTTCAAAAAGTGCAGTACTAACCCCCTCTCCAGGGTGGCCAGCAAGTGTCTGCACGCTTCCGCCTGGGCTCCTGCCAACTAAGGCCTATAAGTCCCTGCAGTTCTTGATTTCTCGCAGTGCAAATCCAACACCTTTACACCTAGGTACACATCTCCTTCCCCTGACTTCCCCCACAACCTGAATACATCCTCCCTGCTTGGGCTGGCCAAGTGAGACTGCGGCAGAAAAAAGGGCCCTTCTGAAAAGCCGCAAGGTAGGCCAGGCTGGAGGAGCCAGGAGGAAAGTCCTCTGAGAAGAGTAGAGCCCAGCATCAGTGAGAGTGCCAGGAGGGCAACCGCTTGGGTGGGGATCACAGTTCCATCATTTTCTAGCTGGTGGGACCTGCTACACCCACTTATCCTCTCTAGGTCTCTTCCCCGCACCTGGAGACTGGGGCTGATAAGACTTGCCCTTGCTCTGAGCAGAGCTGTTTAGAAGAGAAAATGAGTTAAAGGACGTGAACAATTTGAAAACCAGGATGTGTTCCATGTACACTGAGTGTTGCCACCAAGGAAGTGGAATCAGATGGGCTCCAAACCCTGCTCCTACCCTAAACCAGCCACATCTTCTCGGGCAATGCCAGTCCTCGCCTCACTGGCCTCTCTGCTTTCTTTCTCTGCCCCCACAATCCAATCTCCATCCAGCAACCGGAACGCTTTTCCTAAAATCTCCATCAGATACTTTCACAGCTCCTTCGATACCTTCCCCTGGCCCCTACTATGGTCTGAAGACCCTGAGGGGCCAGCCCACCTCTCTCTCTCCCTCAATCCCTCCCTCTCCTGCTCCAACTGGGGCTTCTCGCCACCCTCCAACACTCAAACTCTTTCTTTCCATGCAACCTCTGCACTTGTTGTTCCATCTGCCTTGAAACCCCTCTCCCTAGATAGAAGTTCCATTTTTTTGAATTTTAATGCATACGGAGAAATACCTTTGCACATGAATCAATAAACATACATATATAATTAGATGCAACACACTTTCATCTTTTTCACTCTATTCCAGCCTACTCTACTCTATTTCATGATCCAATAACTCAGATCTTATGACACATGCACAATTTAAAGAACACTGTCCTAGCTTTTAACCCATGTTGCTCCTTTTTCTTCCCCTGGTCTTCAGTTCAAATGTCCCCTCTTTAGAGAAGCCTGCGTTGACATTATTTTAGGAAGGTTACCCCGAGGAGTCTATATCCGATCTCCCAAGTTATTTCCTTATCACTATATGAAATTCTTATTCATTCTTCTCTTTTTTCATGTACTGCCTATTAGAATATAAAGTCAATGACAGTAAAGACCTTGTTCCACTTTTCCATTTCAGATCCCAGAAAGGGGCCTGGCCCATAGCAAACATTCAACTTGATGCTTGAGGAACAAAAGAATTGATCTCTATGTGAACACCAGTGACCCAGCACTGAGAAGAAAAGTAAAACAGAATGCATTTCCAATGGAAAGGAAAAAAAAAAACCCAAGTGGAATGGTATGTTTCTCCTGTCAATGACCGTCTTATCTGGGCCACTGAATTGACCCACATCCTTAGCCGCTGCCACAATGGAATCAGAAGCCGGATTCCAACCCCTGAGCAGGCAGCTCTCCTGTTCCTCGAGAAGCCGTCAATCTGCCAGCCTGTCTAAGATCCACCAACCACTATCGCTTCTCGGCTTTTTGGCTAAGATCAAGTGTAAGATCCACCAACCACTCTGTGCTTCCTGAAAAAGAGACATTCTCCTAGATTGTAAGTTCCTACCATTCATTTCACCCCCTACAACACACTCAACTCCTGAACAGACTTTTCACAGAAGCATCCAATGAATAATTTGTCCAAGGAATGATTTCTATCTTAGAAGCCAGCTTCTGAGCCACTGAGTGAACTGAAGTCGCTCAGTCGTGTCTGACTCTTTGCGACCCCGTGGACTGTAGCCCACCAGGCTCCTCCATCCATGGGATTCTCCAGGCAAGAATACTCGAGTGGGTTGCCATTCCCTTCTCCAGGGTATCTTCCCCACCCAGGGATCAAACCCCGGTCTCCTGCATTGCAGGCAGAGGCTTTAACCTCTGAGCCACCAGGGAAGCTGAAGACACTGACATTTTAAAGCCATCCACTAGATGGCAGCATCGCTTCACATCACTACCCTGTTATTTCAGCCACCAGAGATAGGGGATGGGCTAGAATTTACAAGTATTCAGGTCAGGCCTACAAGCAAGAAACAATTCTGGATTATCAAAGGAAATAGATTTCATTATATGTGTAGCAGGAGATTAATAAGATTGTTAAGAGTTGATTTTTTAATAAATGGGAGGAAAATCATCACTAAATAGCTGGAAGACGTTGAGCAAATCACTTGACCTCTGCAAGGACCTCAGTTCCTGCAAATGGAATTCTAAGAGGTTTAACCAGAGGATCACCAAGGTCCCTCCTGCTCCCTGCTTCCATTAGCTTGACACTCACATTAAATAACAATGACTGGCAATCAGCCCAGCAACATCCTTCCCTTCCAAGATGGAGAGACAAGAGCTTACTGGGTTAAGGGAAAGGTCTCCAGAGTCAGGAGCTAGGGTTCAAATACTTGCTGACTAGCAATGGGCAGGCTATTTAACATCTTTGAGCATCAGCTGCCTCCTATGTAAGAGAGAGGGAATCCATCTGTACCTCATAGGGTGGTTGCGAGAAGTTAAGCAGATTCCATGTGAAGTGCTGGTACATAAATATGTATTCAGTAAACACCCACCACTATTACTGTTGCTGTTGCTAGTAAAAATATTATCATCATTATTTTTATGAGATTTTTATTCAGTTTAACTCAGCTAAGGTATAAAAAGCAGTGCTTGAGAAGAGACCAGGACTTTCAACAAAGACCTACAGCCCAATCCTTGCCTTCCAAGTACTTAGGAAGTGTGAATGGGTAAAAGATAAGGACTGTAACAAAACAAACAAACAAACAAACATACCATAATGCAAAAATATCCACTAAGATAAATACTGGCAAAGTCAAAACTGCAGATAGAATGCTTGCCCTCCTCACCACTACATTAGTGACTAACCCCTAGTGTGATAGCATTTGGGATGGAGCCTGTGGGAAGTAATTATTAGCTTAAAGTCTTGAGCATAGAATCCTTTTTTTTAAGTCTTCATTAAATTTGTTACAATGTTGCTTCTGTTTTATTTTTTAGGCCAGGAGGCATGTGGGATCTTAGCTCCCCAACCAGGGATCAAACCCACACCTCCCTCCGGCATTGGAAGGTGAAGTCTTAACTACTGGACCACCAGGGAAGTCCCTTTGTAGAGTTTCTACACAAGTTGCCAAGGAGACTCACTCACCCTACCCCTTTTGCCTTGTGAGGACACAGTCAGAAGACAGCCATCTATGAAGCAGCAAGCAGGCCTTACCAGGCACCAAATCTGCCACCACCTCGATCCTGGACTTCCCAATATCCAGAACTGAGAAACAAATTTCTGTTGTTTATAAGCCACCCAGTCTATAGTACTCCATCACAGCAGGCAGAACATAAGGCACCAGGAAGAATGCCATCCAGTGTAACAAGGGAGGGGGAGGAACAGGCCAGTTATGGGGATAATACTTTACATTTGTGTAGCAGCTGTGATTTACCATCTCATACAAGAAGTAGGCAGGACAGGTGACTTATGAGTATTTCACAAAGGAACGAGAGCTCAGAGAGACCAAGCACTTTCCCAGGTCACACAGTCAACTATGTGGTAGAGCAAGCCTTGAAAAGAAGGTATCTCTGTCAGTCCAGTGTTCTGGTCCCCATACTACTATTTCAGTTCAGTTCAGTCACTCGGTCATGTTCAACTCTTTGCGACCCAACGGACTGCAGCACACCAGGCTTCCCTTTACCTCAACAACTCCCAGAGCTTACTCAAACTCAGGTCCATCGAGTCAGTGATGCCATCCAACCATCTCATCCTCTGTCATCCCCTTCTCCTCCTGCCTTCAATCTTTCCCAGCATCAGGGTCTTTTCCAATGAGTCAGTTCNCAGCACACCAGGCTTCCCTTTACCTCAACAACTCCCAGAGCTTACTCAAACTCAGGTCCATCGAGTCAGTGATGCCATCCAACCATCTCATCCTCTGTCATCCCCTTCTCCTCCTGCCTTCAATCTTTCCCAGCATCAGGGTCTTTTCCAATGAGTCAGTTCTTTGCCATCTTGAAGTATTGGAGCTTCAGCTATCTCAGGAGGAGATGCTATTGGCATAGCCCTAAAGGAAAATGTGGGACTTGTCCCAGACCAACTCATCAGGATCCAAGCATGGAGAGAACAGACCGGGAAGAAAAGCTGCCTCACTCTGGGGACATCATAGATGTGCATCTCCCAATACCAGTAGGTGCTAGAACAGCTATTTACTCACTCATTCACTCACTCACTTCAAAGCAGAGAGTTCTGAGCACACTACTTCCTAACTGGGATATGAAACAAATCCCAGTGGGGAGGGGAGTGGCCTCTGCCATCTCCTGACTAATCCTGATCTTTCAGCCTTTAACCCCATCACCTTCATGTGAACAGAAGTACTGGCATGGAATTTGCTCTAAAGAAAGGAAACTGAAGAATGAAAGCTAGCGCAGGAGCCACAGAGTCTCTTTTAGCACACACCTAAGACAGTTCAAGCAAATTTTTAAGAGTTAAGAGGATATTCATGTAGCCAAGCATGGAGTTACACTAGCAAACTGCCCTGTCTCTCCAAAACATATACCCTATCACCCTGAAAATCTCCATGAACTAAATAAAAATGGTCACAGCTCCAAGTTCACAAAGCCAACTTTTCTTTCCAAGTTAACCACTCTTTAAAAAGACCTTATGCAAAAACAAACAAACAGGAGCAGATCAAAGAATTTACTTTTTTGAAACAAGGTAACCTCTGCACAAAATATATAAGAGACAATAAAATACTGCTTAAAAGAGAAAAAGACTAATGTCAAGTAGTGGTTGGATTTTTTTTTTTTTTTTTTCACATTAAGGAAGGATGACCAAAGGTTTCAGACACTAACATTTCAAATCAGTGATGTAAGGAGAAAGTCAAAAGGCAAGGTAAGGGCGTACAGAATCAAGGTCAAGGGTGAGAGAAACAGGAAAACAGATCTCAGTTTGAAAGGAGGAAGCACAGTCTAGTGATTAGGGTGATTTTGACCAGCTGTATGTTCCTTGCCATGGACAGGATGGACAGCACACAGTGTGAGCTGCAGTTTGAGAAGGGACAAAGGCCACGTGGGCAGCAAGCATGGAAGGAGGGATCAGAATGAAGCTCCTGGCTTCTGAGGTCCCTTGCAACCCTAGGATGTTCCAGCAAAGAGTAACCAGCACACATCCATAGTACCATGGAAACATAAAAACACTTTATTCAGGACACTAGTAAAGTCTCTTACCTCCTGAAGCTGAGACTCTTTCTTCTTGGAAGACAAATTCAAGTGTTTTTCTAAAATGCCACAATACTTCTCTGTCTCCTTGTCATACTTCTTTTTGGCCTCCTGGCAAAAAATAATAATAATAATGAGAGGAAAAGAGAAAGGAAAAAGAAAAATAAGATGTTCCAGGAATGAAAGCAACCCAGGGTCAGACACTTCCTGTTCATCTTCACGGGTTCATCATTCCCTTAGACCCAGAAATGTGGCAGACCACCCAGCTCCTACTCTTTCAATAATGCCCATGAAACCAAACAACCACATATCAATATCCTGACCGCTTGAGGGTCTACCATAAAGGAGCCACTACAATACCAAAAACGAGGTAAACACCAGTATTTCACAGTGGCAGAGTTAGGACTCCACCTTTTAAAAACTCCAGCTGTAAGATAGAAATTTCTAGTTTATAACTGACAAGGATGTTCAAAGCCAAAGGAAAAAGGAAAGTTATCTGTAAAGCTAATCCCCAAACAGGAAGGTCTACATACACCTTAAAGGGGACAAGTCTGAACTAATGGTAGATCAAGCTTTAACCATGTTCAAAAAGCACTGTTTAATTTGGAGACCTAAACATCTTTGATGCAGTAATATCACATATGGATCTTCAAGGTAAGGAATCACTGAAAACAAAGAAGATGTTATCTTCCCAGATGTGCTCACTGGAGCAGCATTTATAATAACCAAAAAAAAGCAAGAGCAACATTGCTGCCTAAGAATAGAATTTGGGATAATTAAAATATAAGGTACTCAATAAACATAACTTAGAACGCTAGCTATCATATGGAAGGATGCTCACAATGTAATGAAAGGTAGTGACGGCACGATACAAACTTGTTGCATCCTACAAAGAATGTGTCTACCTACAGACAAACATTAGGTGGGAAGGTACTTCAGTGAAAATATTTGAGATAGGAAATGGGATAATGAGTGATGTTTTCCTCCATTAGGGAGATGTCTACTATCCTATATGATTGCTTTCAAAATAAAAAATATATATGTAAACATTGTATTACAAGTAATAATCCCTGCTCTCCCAAAGTCACTGAGTTTCTATTCCCTATTTTACAGGTAAGAAAACTTAGATGCAGGAGGTTAACTTCTGTAAAAAGTTCCAGAGAGTGACAGAGCTGGAGTCTGAGCCCAAGACAAGCTACTTCTAAGCCCACACCTGGATATACTGTCGTAGGTGGTTTCTCTTCCCTCCACATTTCAGTAGGGATGGCAGGCAAGGGGGCTGGAGTCGTGTCCGACTCTTTGCGACCCTGTGAATCGAAACATGCCAGGCCTCCCTGTCCATCAACAACTCCCAGAGTTCACTCAGACTCACGCCCATCGAGTCANCCCCATTGTAGGACTGTCAGGACTAAATGAGATGAGCCATATCCAGTGCTTGGCAGAGCACCTGGCACATGGAAAGAGCTCGACAGGATTCCGTGCTGGTGATGGTGGCGGCAGCCAGGGTAGTGGCAGTGACGATGAGGTCCAGCATCTAAACCTACCTCCTTTTATCAGAACACCACTCACTTTCCGTGTGCCACATCCCAGGAAGGAAACCCTTCACAGCACCCACCACAATGTCCGAGACCATATGCTTATTTATGCCATTCTGCACAGGGCCTTCCTCCCTGCATGCCACAAGCACGGCAACTACACCTGCATTTATTCTCCACCAAACAGCAATGTGGAACACAGTGCCAGGCATGCAGCAGGCTTCCATCGTATCTTATGAATGAACTGTGTATATGGAACAGAACAGCTAATACCAAATGACCTTATGACAGCATTCTGAGCACTTTATAGGGTTTGCTGATTTCTTCCTCATAATAACTCTGCAAGGTGAGCACTATCATGATCCCTATTTCTCAGTTTAGGAAAAAGAAGGTCAGTAATCACCCATGTTTATATGTGAACAGCACAAATGGGATTTGGACTCGAGCAGCCCCACTCTGAACCACCCTCTCTGACATCAACTGTAGTTTCACTGGAGAACCCAGCTTTGGCTATAAGAAAAATCAATTCCCTGAAACTCAGGTATCTAAAAGTAAGGCCATGGCTAAGCCAAGCCTAAAGGATCTTCCCTACCCACAAAGCAGCCATATTAGCACAAGAATGCTCCTCTTTCATAGCCTTCACTCCCTGCCACCATCCCCAGCACTCTAACTTTTGCTTCTTCAAGTAGCAACAGGTTGTTATAGCAACCGAACTGGCACCAGAGTGGGGAGGAGGATGGGTAATTTTAGCATCACACAGGCAGAGTTCAGAAACTTTCACTTGGCCTTTACAGAGAACTTGCTGGCTCTGAAGGTATTCCTGAATTTGCTCCCTCAGTGGCCTAGTAGAGGGATTGTTTCTTTGTGTTCTTGTAAATGTATACAATTCTGTGATACATGATGTGGGGGTGGGGATGAGGAACAGGTATATTGGGAAAAAAAAAAAAGAAAAAACAAAGGGGGAGGTATGGGAAATCATCCCCAGTGTCATCACCTTGTTCTTTGACGAGAATGAGAAAGGAGAATGCGTGTGAGGAAAAACAGGTTTTGGTGAATGGCTCTTTTCTATAAAATTTTTAATTCTTGTGTTTCTCACCATCTATACCTCTCTGAAAAGTACCTGCTCCTGTCATGACCATCACTGACATCAGCCCAAAAGGAGTGCGCTCAGACTTCCCCTCCTCCTCCATGGTAACCATGGTAATCCCCAAAGCTGAACCAAGGGAAGAGGCCGGAGTGAGAGGCGTCTATGCTTGGGAGTTGGAGAAGTGACTACTGGAAAGATGACTCAATACATGGGTCTGCTCTGTCTCTGCCTCAAAGCTCTTTAGGACCCTCCAGAGCCACTTCCATATTGGTAGGACTGGGAGGCATAGGCCCAAGGCCATAAAAGAGAAGGTGTTCGTGGGGTCTGCATCAGTGAGAACACAGGGAGGGGCACTTGGCATTATCCCATCTGTCCCTGGGCCTGTTCAAAGGCTTGGACAAAATCTTAGCAGAATAAGACTTCCTTTAAATTATACATTCCTTAATGTATGATGATACAATACCAATGAGCTCCAGTTTCTTCATAAATGAAAACTGTAAAACTGGATGAGAAGTGCTGGAAAACTGGAAGAAAAATCTTGGCCGTGGTCCCTCCTTCAAACTAGGGTTGTCCGTCCCTCAGAATAACAGTGACTGACCAGAACGTCTCTTTCATGTCCTAATCGTATTCATTTTCAGAAAGCAGAAGCACTTAGTTGGGGGTGGGAAAGACCACCCTAGTTACACTTCGGTTCTGTTTTTTCCTACCTACAAGCAGGCACCTCTCAAGGCCATTTCACAACAGTAAAATCCACACCTCTCAACAAGAGGGTGACATTGCCCAAGATCCCCTGCAGGTGGCGCAAGGGGCTGCAAGGCAAAAGACTCAGTTAATTAAAAAAAAAAAAAAAAACAGGAAGAAAATCTTGAAAATTCTTTTGCTTTCATTGATTCCAATGAAAATGAAAACATCTTGCCCATGGGTGGGCTCTAACACTCTACTGAAGGTCAACCTGGCTGGGGCTGTCTAGTGATTTATCACAGGAAGGGAAACCCGGGAGAATCCACCTTTAACAAAATGAGTAACAGGTTAGAATCAGCCAAGTTTCAGCCACAATCTTTCCAGGTCAGTGGTAACAAATGCTGACCTCTGGGTTGAAACAGTCCCACTTTTTGACTTGCACAGCATGTAATATATATTTTTTAATTATGTGCCACCAATTTTTTAAAGCCAGGAAATTTCACATAAAACTCTGACTTTTCAGTTTCTCTTGGAAAAATGTAAAGATCTAACAACAAAGGGCTCAATTTCACGCACAGCAAAAGTGGGCTAAGAAGAGGGTCCTCACATCCACAAGAGCCTATTTGCAACTCCTGTCCTAGGCCTCAGTCCTGACCTCTGCAAACAATACAATTCCATGGTGTCCAAACATACAGGTTAACTACTCACACAAAGGAGGCACAGTTTCCACCTCTGGATGATTTATGAACTAGCACAACACAATTAGATACCAAAACATACATCGACTGATCTGGGGTTGACCTCTCAGTCTTATTTCAGACACTGGGTGTTGTCTTTTCCAGACCTCCTGTCCTGAAATCCAAGAAGGCTTGCAAAATTCTCACCTTGGCAGCCCCAATCTGCTCCTTTCGAAACTTCTCCAAGGGAGTGATGAGCACTTCACTGGCGTTCTCAATCTGGAAAGGAAAAGCAGAGGGGTGGGGGAGGAGGGACGCAGAAGCAAGATCAGTAAAGAAGCAGGGCAGTTCCGGCACAAAAACTCCCCCATGCCTCAGTATAAAACCTGAGTTAGCATGCCGCCTGTGTCACCTCTTCATAACACTTGAACCAACAGCACGCCAAATCAAAATGTAGTCATCAGTTCAAAATACGGTATTCTTCCTATGCATGAGTAAGACAGATTCTTTAAAAATAAAAATGACAACCTTTAAA